>JAOXJP010064607.1:0-61631 GCA_025762735.1 Platanus orientalis | reverse complement strand
TTTCCAACCTTGTTGGATTGACATCCACACGAATAGGTTCATGGCTTGAAGAAATGTACTCATCCAGATTTTTCAATAGGATAGTTATTTCCATCAAAGAATGGGAGTTCTGTGGTTGAGTACACTTCTTCCGGATTGGCCATTTTTGTTTTTTAACTCTAGGAATTGGATCTTTCCACTCTGGTTATTAAACCGAGTAAGAGCAACCTTGATCTTATACCAAATGAAAGTTTGGTTTTATCCTAGAGTGGGGTGAATAGGATTTCTAAAAATTCTTTTAATTAACCCCCACTTAAAATTCCAACTTAAATATTATGGTAATTCTTGAAATTTAATGCACACCAATATATAGTTCAAGTATTACAAGTGCGATTCGATAGAAATTCTTAATTTAAATTATTTCAATTAATTTAAATTCCTAAGTGGTAGCATATATGAAAGATTATATGTAAGATGTTAAACATGACATGTAAAGATAGAGAAAAGAGACAATTCACACTATAAGTAAACACATAACACAATTTTTATAGTGGTTCAGCACTCGGGCCTACATCCATTTTCAAAGATCACTACTGAGCTACTAAATTTTATTAATATTAAATTTCATTACAATCAAGGTTAAAATTTTAAAACCTACTACTTGCAAAAGCAAGTTCTACTCCTGGTGTCTCGGGCAGGAGTGGTCTATACCTAGTATCTCTGGTGAGTATGGTCTACACTACCGGTGTCTCCGACGATAGTGCTATGGTCTACACCCGGTGTCTCCAGCAGGTGCTAAGGTCTCAAATAAATGAAATCAATACAAATTAACACTTGTGTATTGCTTGTTGCACATGAAGGTGGTTGCTCCTTTGTTGGGTTAGTGTGCCAATGGGTTCCACTTCTAAGAGTGCCTATTTGCTTCTTAGAACTTCTTACTACCCTCTTCACCTCGCTACCCTCTTCTTGTTCTTCAAGTGTAGAGTGTTGAGGAAGCACTTAAAGGCTCTTTGATCTTCTATCAATGCTCATTAGAATGAGCCTTCAGTAGTTGGGAGGTGTAAATGCCTTAGCTCTCTCTCAAATTTCTCTTTACTTTCCTTCTTATGCTCAAAATGTGTTCTTGAGTGTTAGAGAGCTCATTTGATCTTCTCTCATATTTATAGGGGACGAGCACAGTCATGCACCCTTGATATGGCATTTACCCCAACGGTCAAAAACATTGATATTTAATTTTTTTTTTTTTTAAATTTTGTGATGGCAGATTGATCTAGCTATCTCGGATTGATCCACACGGATCAATTCGGCATCCCCGGATTGATTCGTTGTCTCAATCTGAGACACCTGAGCCTTTCCAGATTGATCCAATAAGTAACAGATCAATCTGCTAAGTATGGATTGATTTGACACCCCCCGAATCGATCTGATTCCCCTATTTTTCTTTCAATGAGCCTTGAACGTACTCTCACCCACTTAAGAACCTCTGTAGGTGGCATGGGTTGGTCTATAAGGACATGTAAAGGAATTTTTTATTTTTATTCTATGTCTATTATAATATATACCTTTACAAACCTTCCTTGAGCTTGATGAACCTTGGGTCTTTAAGTCTTCGAACTTTGGCAACTTGGGAAGGGATCCATCCTTGGCTTCAAGTGCTTGGTGCTTGTCTTGCTCCTTAGGGTCCAAGGGCACTTGATGATTACAGACATGACTAAGATATGCAATGTGCTCATGCCATGCCTAATCTACCATTCTATGTATTTTTACAAATTATGGAATTAACAATTTACATTTACAAAGATCCCTGTCGTCGATACACACATTGATTTGGCCATTTTTCTTTTGTACATGCACAATCTTGACAAGCCATTTTAGATATCAGACTTTGCAAATAAACCTAGCTTTCAAGAGCTTATCCACTTCCCCTTCTATTTTACCGAAGATATCATGCTTGGCTTTTCTTAGATGTTATTTGATGAATAGCTAGGAAGGATCAATTGTGAGACGATAAACTACCACATTAGGATCTAATCCTAGCATCTCAAAATAGTTTCATGCAAATACATCCCGGTTTTCTTTTAAGAAATTCAAAGTATTGTGCTTGTTCTTCTAGGGAAAGATGAGCACTGATAAAGGTGGGTCAAGGGTACTCTTCGGTCCCCAAATTTATTTTAATTAAGTCATTGACCGTTGCTTAGCCCCCATCTTCAAGTTCTAGAGGTGGAAGCATGACTTCCCCCACAACAAAGTCCTCAAAGGACTGTATTTGTGCTTTGGTAAACAGACACTCAAATGGGGCATCCTCCAATAATTCAATCTCATTTGTTGTAATCATATGTAAAGAAACTTTTAACTTGGTGGGCCGCCGGCCTAGGCCTCTTGTATCATCTTTGTTCTTTGATTGAAGGACTAAACACTCAAAGTCTTGGGTTAGAACCTCTTTGCCTTTATATGATTCTTTCCATTCCCCTTGTTGGTCGAAACCACAACTTTCAAGCAACTCTAGTTCAAGTTTCCTGTTTGGCAGTAAGTTGTTTGGGTCTTTAAGTTTCCTATCTGGTGCGACGCTTGGATCTGCTACTGAATGAATAGCGCCTTTATGTATGAAGATGGTAGGAGACTAGTAAGAGTCAATTTGTACTCCCGATAGTTGCGCCAGAGGGAGGACAAAATTTAATGTCATCGCATCGGGTAGCAATCCTGGCTTATGTCTAGAAGTCCTGACAGTACAGTTTGGATAGCCTACATGATACTTGAGAGGATGCAAATGTCCAACAAGGAATCCATTGCCCTTAAGTGGGAGAATATTCAGTTTAGAAAATACATGATTTAATTGGACATGAAAATCTGGTACCAGTGGTTCTTGATAAAGTGTTTGTCAAATGTTTTCAAAATTATATTATAATGTATATATTTAATTTTGAAAATGATTTTATCAAATAAATGTTTTTAAATGTCTAATTGATTCATTAAGTTCCTAATGATAATGTTCTAATGATCAGAGGGGTTAGACAATGATTATTATATCGTCCTGAAGGTCATTAAGGAATATTGTGAAGTATAATGACATATTTGTGAAATATCTATAAAGAAGAGCCTCATTGTTATTTTTTTTATCTTTAGGAGTTCAGTTGCAATATGTAACAGAGATTATTGCAATTAGTGGTGTGTTAGTTTGTAATTAACAAAAGATAGAGTGTTCTTAATGCAGTTTGATTTAATTAAGGATATTGGGCCCCATAGCCTAAGGATAGAAATCTCATAAGGATCGCATATCCCCCAGGGTTACTTTGGCTTCTCAAATACTTTATATATAGAGGTACTCACGTTTAGATAGGGTCCTATAACTTTTCTGGAAGTGAAAAAACACACAGAGAATTCTAGAGCAAGTGTGGATGCTTTGGAGACCAGATCGAATTGGATTTTTGTATTCGATTTAATCAATTGAGGTATTCTTTTTAATCTTCCTTGATTAAATCTTAGGATTTCATATGGTGATCATGGGAGAATTAATGTTTATGATTTATATTTTTATGAAAATTAATAAAAAATTAAATTTTTTTAAAGAATCGAAACAACAATCGACGACCGCTTCACAGGGTCGAGTGAACCGCCGTTACAATGATGGGATACTTGAACTCGAGAAGCAATGTAGAGGCTCTACCGATGTTGATCCGCCGTGCGTATTGTGCCAATTTTCCACCAAAGTTGGAATATTCCTGTCAGTGCCACGTAACCACACATATTTCGAGGTAATAGACTTATAATAGAAAAGTTCCAGCTATAAAAGGGAGGATGAAGGAACAAAGGAGGTAAGAAATCAATCAAGACGAGGAAACCAAAACACTTTAAGTTAAATGGAGATTGACTTGAGCATCAGAGAGGTGTAGGCCGGTGCCACACTGACGCTCGTCAATGTCTGATTGCAAGTAGGGCCCAACCGCAGATTCCAAATCAAAAACAACCAAGGGACCATCTTGGTGAGCCGGGATTCGGTATCATCAGTACCAAATTACTTAAATATTAATCAAAGGCATCAAACTTCAAACACTAACAAGCTTGATTGGACAACATTCAACTGGCTAATAAAATTATAAACCTTGCCAAGGAGAAAAAGTAAGTATAAACATGACCGGAAGCATTTGTTTAATGTAAGTTCAATGTTCCACAGTGAAGTTTGATGTGTAGTTCCATCCCAATAGTGGAAGTTTTGAAGAATAACATCTGAAGTTACTGCCTACAATCCAAGAAGAAAAAGAAAAAGAAAGAAAGAAAAAACAGCAACTGCCTATGATAGCTCTCAACGGCTACATAATGGTCGTCATCATCGTTAATATCTCTTCTTTAATTAACAATTAATAACTTTATAAGAGAAGTAATGGGGTTGAGCACAATATTACTTCTTTATGGATAAACAAATAAATTTAGTGGTGAAGTAAAGAGAAGAGTACAATCCTGATAACTTGAAGAAAGAAACATTCTACTACATCACTAGGGAGTCGAATTCACTTGAACAAAATTAAAAATTAATATTGGTCGATATCTTCAATTTCATTTTTTTATTTTGTTGAAATAGATTTCAATCTACTTAAACCCCACTTTTTTTTTTTTTCAAGGTTTTATACATCTCAAGTATGAAGTGGTTCCTCAACTCCCCATAAGCATGGGTGGCGCTGTGTCATGGTTTTATAAGATTAGAGGTTTTCGTGTAAAATTTCCAGCATTTTGCAGTTGATTAAGACATGGTATACTTCACACGTCTATATGCTGGTCCCGCACTATGATGCAACAATTCCAGGTACACTCGTAAATTAAAAAAAATAAACATTAACTATATACTTGAGAATCTTGTCAATTTCGTTTGAAAATTCTTGATTTTCAGTGAAAGGAGGAGGGACCAAGAAATCTAAAATATGAAATGGGACATAAGTGGAATCTCTTTTCATTGTTTACTATATTAAATAAATATTAATTATAACCCTTTAAAAAGAAGAAATTAGGTAGTAGACGAAAGTAAGAGAAGATGATAATGATAATGAAAATAACCAAGTAAAATAAATGGAAAAAAGCTCAACTTCACCCTGAAAAGCATGAATTCCAAAGCTTAGCCGTTGGATCGATCCTAATCCCTTCAATTTTCTGTACACTACCTACTATGTAGATATGCATTATAATGAGAGGATTCTTATTATTTCATACCAGTTGATTCTATCGAAAACCCGACTGCACATCTTGATTTGAAATATGATCGACGGTAGTGGATGCACAGACATTTTTTTTCTCCCAGAAAAAGTGAATGGATAAAAAATGCTCACCTTAACGAATGCTAACCACTGCTCCTTGTCAGGCAGCGGGCATATCAGTGCCGAAAAGTGAATATGCACCCCCTAAAAAAGTGAAAATCACTTTTCAACGCTGATGATTCCGCCCCTGACAAGGAGCAGTGATAAGCGTTTGTTAAGGGAAGCGTTCACAAATCCATCCCCAGAAAAGTGATAGTATATTTGATCAAAATGCTTTATTTTTTTTTGACAAAGCGGCTGAGATCACAAGGTAGGTTAGGAATCTCAATTAGAGCCACGTAGGATTAACACTCTTAAGTGTCCACGTCAGTAATTAGCACTACAAACGGGTTTGAAATCCTCTATGTCACACCCCCTGATGGGACACTCAGGAGGGGGAATCAAAAACCTCCAAAAAGTGAATTGATTCTCCCCCGCCCCCACCGCAAGTGTTCCATCAGGGGGTGGCGCAGACGATTTCACCCCAAAGCAATATGGTTTAGGAGAATGGAGGGCTACGACATTCAACCTTTTTAGCAGACCTCTTACCACCACCCATGGAAGTTGGCGAATCGGCACGAGATACGCCGGCTGCGCTCACTAATTAATGGGAACAAGTGTCGGTGGACACCAGACTCTCGCTCTATCTCGTCATCCGTATGACGATAAATTAAAAATGGCGAGTTATACAAGTCGTGATTGGTGGTAGGTGCACTTCTGTCCCAATTCAGAATAAGTATACATTCCACATAAATGAACACTGGTCCTCCCCATATAGATTTTGATGGGGTGTAATACCTAGGATCAATCAATCTTCTCTTCTCTTGACCAATTCAAATTGAATCATCGGAAAGTACCTAAAGCATGCCCGAGCATAAGAGATATAGAACATCCATCACACGCAAACGAAACATAGGGAGTGTCTTGAGAATATCTCAAGGCCTAAGCGTCTGGCCTCGAGATCAGTCCCTACCATGGGACACGGTCTTGTAGCTGAAGGCATAATTGTCGTTGGTTGTCCTAACCAAATCGAATCTTGAAAGATTATTTATTTGAACAAGAATCATGGGATTGACCAGTTGAAATGTTTGGGATGACCTACACTATAAAATCTGACTCACACCCAGACGAAGGTAAACACAAATTCTCTATTAAGATCATATTCTTTCATTTGATTCCACTCTGACTTAATCATCGGAGAACGACCAACTGACACCTAGTTGGCTATTCTCTAGTGTCTTTCTTATAGGGGAATTGGATCCATGGACCATTGTGCATTCATCTGAGGTTGTTCAGGTCAAATTGATTCTGGCATCATTAGATTTTAATGATGGTTTGGCCTTCTTTTGATCCTACCTAGTTGCAGATGCAAAGAAGTGGATCCTAAAATCCAATGGTAGATGTCATTAAGGTAGATTTTGATAAGGGCATTTGTGATTAGACAAGTAATGTTTCATCATACTGAACCTGCATGCAAGAAGAGATTTGATGTCAATGTTACCAGGGAAATCCGGTTAGCATGCAAAAAGACACTCAATGCTGGATGCACAAAATTGATAGATGTCAATCTAGTCGATTCAGAACATTGTCAAAGAGATTTTATCTATTTGTCGGGAGGTACAATCCCCGACCCTCTTTCTGAGAGAGATGATGCCACGGCCACCCTTTCTAGGGGTATTGGTTACCTTAATACCAACTATCATGCACACATTAAGGCGGTCTGATATCAAGTGCGACACCCCCCATGGGACACTCAGGAGGGGGAATCAAAAACCTCCAAAAAGTGAATTGATTCTACCCCCTGAGTGTCCTATCAAGGGGTGTGGCGCATACGATTTCATCCCCATTAAGGCTGCGTTTGACAGCCACGTGAAATGTAATCATTTCATTTGAGTTTCCCAGGCCTTTGTAGCCACGATGGGATGGTTTTGCAATGAAACCAGTCAGATTTGCACGATTTGTCCTTGATAACATTAATCCTTTCATTTTATAGAAAAACCTAAGATGATTTCATTTTTAATTGTAGTCAACAAATCAGTATAAATTTGAATTAGTTCATTACAAATCATCACCTTATGGCTATAAATATCTTGGGAAACTCAAATAAAATGATTACATTTCAGGTGTGACTGCCAAACAGGCTATAACAAGTAAAGATGATAATTGTCTCCTAGGTGGGTCAAGTTTTGGTAGCATAAGATTAGCACAGTTGGGCCCTTCTTGACGTGACGAGAATAATGAAAGCATTCCATTGATTTAATTTCTCACTAACCTTTTATTTCGTATGCATATATTTTATGGACGAATAGCCACGTGGCTGTTGCAGTTAGCTATTTGAAACCGACACGGGTTGAAGTTTTGTAAAGTAAAGTGGACCGCAGGATTGGGTGACGACCGAGGAATCGTTTGGAAAGACTATCGCCTGTAGATGTCGGCACGTGTCTATATTCAGGGTAGGTGAAGTATCGGTGGCCAAACAAAAAGATCTCTGACATCGACGACTTTCTTTTATTCTGGAATAGCGGAGCCGGGGCGATTAATCAGAAGTCAGCAATTGGTAAACTCGGCGATCAGTGATAGGCTGAGATGAAAACAACTACCGTTGGGTTGATATCTTCTCCAGCGCGAATATTTACGTTGGGGTTGGAACCCCATTATCCGACACCACATGGCATCCCATGAATGGTGGCTCTAACCCAGTGTGTAACAGAGGATATAATCCCCTCCCTTGTAGACTTTAGGGTAGGGCTTTCAACGGAACGGATATGAATTGAATATAAATATATTCATATTCAATCCATTTAGATGATATATTTTCTTATTTGGACCAATATTTGATGGATTTTCAGAGAAAGCGTTCCAATTTGAATTCTAATAATTAAATCATAAATAAGATACAAATCCAAATATTTGGAGAAAGAATGGAAGAAGAAAAACCTGTACTTTGCTGGTTGTCTCAAAAAAGAAAAAAAAAATCACTCATAAAATATGAACACACAAAATGAGCTTCAAGACTCTTTTGAATTGTGAAATAAATAAAAATAATAATTAATAAATAAATAAAAAGAAGAAAGAGATGAAGAAGTAGATGAAGAAAAGTGAAAATGAAAAGAACTAAAAACAAAAGGTCACCTCATTGTTATAGTCGCCACTATAATCGTTGTCGTCGATAGTTATTCACTTGCTTGTAGATCTTGAACCCTTCTCTTTGGTGGTGAACCGATCGAATCCTCAGTTCCTTACTAATTCTTTCTCTGTCTCTCATCCCCACTGTCCCTCAAAGAAGATTACTCCTCTCATCAAAAGACAATTACTAAACTCCCTTGATTAGGCTTTAGAGTTTTATATCATTTCAATCTTTTTACTATAATATCCTTGACTTATATGTAATTTATTGAAATACCCTTATATTATGTTGCTAATGTCACATATTTAGTTTTATATTTAACTCTCTATACTATATAACATATTTTATATAAAAAAAATGTAATATAACATATTTTATAAATAACACACACACACACACACACACACACATATATATATATATTTGGATATTTGGATCAGATGAATGGTATTTTCACATTCGGTTCGTTTATAAATGGATATTTACTAAACGAATCGAATATTTCAATGGATCAAATATAGATGTATCCGTATTTTCTCTTCGGACAAAATACGAACCAAATATCAGATGATTGACAGCTTACTGTCAATGTGCCAAGTGGACTCCATCAAAGTTTGACTTGTTAAGTGGCAAACCTTGGTTTGAGCTCACAGAGCCGAGTCTGAGCCTTGATTTAAGCTGGCATCTTTAGTGAGCCTGTACCAAGCTTCATTAAGCTTAATTCACTAAAAACTTGACTTGTGACAATAATAATGTCCAAATAAAACAAATTAGGCTAATGGACCATTAGGATGTTGGGCCTTTTTTTATTTTTTGACTGATTTTACAATATGAGTTTGAGCTTAGCACCTTAGGCTTGTCACAAGTTTGAGCTGAGCTTGAGCTTTGCTTTTATATGTCGAGATTGAGCAGAGCTTAGCAAAGCTCGGCTCATTGACACCCCTACTGATATTTATAGAGAGGAGATAGCGTTAGGCTCAAAAGAGAAGCATGAAGCATTTAATTATATATAGGAAAGAAAGAATGTGGATTTCTTCTTGTGAAAATGTGTCTGTCTATCCTCTTGCACCAGGCATTGTGCGCATTTGGTGAAAAAAATTAAAAAAAAAAAAAAAAACGTTGAACAATATTGCTGCGAAAAAGGTTTTTGTTTTTCTGTCAAATGTTTTGCAATGCCTAGCACAAGATGGTTGTTAGGCGCTTTTCACAATATAAGATCAGTTTTAAGAAAGGAAGTGTGTTTTAATAAATTACAGACTAAAGAATTCATGTATTACCAATGGGAGTACCAATGGGAGCAAATGTTTTGTTCCCAAATTTCTTTGTTGCACAGTATTATCACACGCAAAGGCTTGGGGCTTATAGGGTTAAATTTGTAAAAATCATTTTCATACGAAAAAATAGGTACCCAAAAAGGGGTGTATATGATTATAACCGTAAAATAAGTGTTCAAATAAAATAAAAAGGTCGGTACTTAAAAAAGGCACTGAATTCAAAAATAGATCACGTGTCAACCTGTGGTGTGAGAATAGGGGGAAATGAGAAATTTGGGAATAGAACTTTTGCTCCATTATGAAAATAATATTTTTAGCAAAAATACATTTTATTTATAAAAAAAATATACCTTTTCGTATTCAGGAGATATCAAAGGTGCGTGATGCATCAAAGAAGTATCTTGGAGAATACCCTGAGCCCATTTGTATTCAGTAAGTACTATAAATGCTTAGAAAATTGCCTTTTATCCCTTGATATTTGCCATACCACCTTCATAAACCTCATGTCCCATGCACTGATTGGTAAAGGGGTGATCTCACCCCCAATCAGACGGGAGATATTCAAACCCCAAGAGGTCTCCCTAGCATTGTTTTTTGTTTTATAGCAAAGCATACTTTTTTTTCATTGTTATTATTATTATTTTCTTTTCTTTTGTCCCCTTGACGAGGAATCTTGTAAGAAGTAAAGTAGGTTGTGAATTGTGATATATATCTCCCATGGTATCTTAACAAGCTTAGCATCTTCAAATCTGGCACATGAAACTAAAATGGGTTTCACGTGTTCTATGCCCTTTCATATGTACTTACCATGGTATCCTTTTTTTTTTTTTTTTTCACGTAATGCATTCATTGTATTGAATGATTTCACTTTTCGAATCGACATCGAAGCAGATCTGGTCTCGTCACGTTCATTACCCCTAAGACATTTTAAATGAATGATGATGCATGGGGACAAAATTATATATATATATATAGATATATATATTTATTTATTTATTTATCATAACTGAATTATGAAAGTTATATCAATCATCATTTCAAAAATACTTGGTTCATTGTTCTAAAAAAAAATACATGGTTCATTCCTTATGCGCAAAAGCTTGCAGTGACCCTGAAGCACCAAGGTGTTGACACGTGGTAAAAAGTGAACTACTACATCTTGTGCCTAGTGCAAGGTGCTTTTTCATTTTTTTTGGCCATGTGTCACTAGTGTCATGGTGCTTTGGGGTTGTCACAAGTTTTTGTGTTGCAGGAAATCTGTTTTGTCCAACTCTAGCATCATATATATAATGCATCTAAGAGGGTCCCCTATGGACACGGATTTACTTCATCTTTTCATGATGAAAGCAGAGTTTGGGTCCATTTTTTAGGTCAGATCTGTTTTGTTCAACTCTAGCATCATATATATAATGCATTAAGACCCAATACGCCATGATGCACATCCAACGGTTTGAAGGGATTGATTAATACCTCGATACTCATTTAAAAGTCCAAATAGGCTGTTTAAGACCCTGATGCACATCCAACGGTCCGAATGGACTGATTAATACCTTGATACTCATTTAAAGGTCCAATTAAGCTATTTAAGAACCCGATACACAACCAACGGTCCAAAAGGACTGATTAATATCCTTTGCTATTTAGGACTCAACAGCTTATAAGAATCTATACCTATAACAATATCTATCCATCCAAGACACTAATTAATCATGGAAACAAAGGAAGCTTTACAAATTCAAAGAATCACATCATATATCAAATATGAACCTGTGCAATACATATCAAATATGAACATTTGTGAACACCTATTCAAATATGAACTTGTACAAACACATATCAAATATGAACTTGTACAAACATATATCAAATATGAACTTATGCAAACAAAACCTATGCAACCAAAATCAAAATCTGTGAATATCATCTATGCACACAAACATCAACACTTGTGCAAAACTGATATCTATGTAAACAATAATCAAAACTATTCATTTCAAACACATAAACACTATTATCTCATGGTAGCAAAACTATCCATCAACCATATATCATTTACCATACATCACCAATAGGTGGATCATCCACCTATACATATCACTAACACTTAAAAAATGTTGTTTAAACACGAGTCTTGGATAAAGTATCAAATGTTGTATAATAGCACCACCATATACCATCACAATAACACCACCAACTATGAAGTCACCCCTCCCATTAACACAACCTCAAGCACACTCATGAGTCAGGTTGAGAATATTTGATTTCCTGACTACATTAGGAATCAACCTACATGCATAAAAAAATAGATATATGTTATAAAATTAGTACATTAATCTCAAGTGAGACATTACATAAGAATAGGGTAAAAAATTATAAATACATGTTGAGCAGCCCTAGTGGATAAGCTGCTACAAGGGGTCCTAGAACCACTGCCTGTGTTCCTTAAGGAAGGAGCTCTTGGACCACTTGTCACCTATATCACAAGTTTAAATTAGTGCAGGGTGTAACTCAATCATATAATACTAAGTAAAGTGTAAATACATATGTATACATAAATAAGTGTACCAACTTGACATGTCCTAAATGAAGTACTCGTTAGGGAAGGACTCTTGCAACTTCTTACATTATAGCTACTTGCTTTACATATGGTATAATGCAATGTTCTACTACTGGATTCATGTCTCTCATCTGGATCCTTTCGCCTATTCATCTTGGGTCTTCCAGCAAGGTTACGAATGATAGGTAACTAGTGGATCAAAGTTGTCAGTTGGCCAAGTGGTAGATTAGGAACAAGATAGATGAAATGCCTATAGGATTGAAGATATGTGTTGCGATGGAAGCATGGAACAAACAATGTCTCAATGGATCAACCTTCATGTATGACACATGCTGTGGCATGAACACAAGGCATGCCACTGAGTTGTCATACTTTGCACGAGCATCGATAATTAACAAGGCTAACTATGTAGACCCTACTTCCTTTAAATTCAGTCTCAAATTCAAAATCTCCTGTAGGCCATAATGTACAGTCCCTATTGAATTGAAAACGCATAATCAACACTATATAATGTTTTATATAATGAATGAGGTAATAAATAAACCACGTTTGTAATCATATAGTAATAGCCTTATTACCTAGATTCTTGTTTCAATTTCTTATTCATTTGGCAATTTTTGGCATGAAAATTTCAGTGGATTTGGATGCCTCCCTACGCTGCTCGTGCATCTTCATCATCCACATTTTCCTGATCCACCCCATAAGTGGCAGAATGGATTTAGTTCTTGCTTCTAATACCCATTTGTTGAATGACTCAAAGAAGTTATTTGTGATTTGATTACATTTGATGCATGGTTCAAATGCATGTCTGGACCATGAATGCATGGATATGTTCTCCAACCACTGATGGATATCAAGGCTAAGGGCTTTAATGATAACCATATACTGCTAGAACTCCACCATAGTATAATACCTTGTTGCCCTCAAAAAAGCATTTCGTAGAGCTAAACCACTATGCTTCTTTTTAAAATTGACATATAGATGCCTTGCACAGAAAATGTGGTGGGCATTTGGTAGAACATTGGCAAAAGTGTCCAACAATCCCTGACATAATGTAAAAACTTTTAATAAAAAGTCAGGTTTGACATAAAGGTAAATACTAAATGAAAGGCATTAAACTTATTAAATTTACCTTCTATCAATCTAAAATAAATGACCAATAACTCTCATCATCAATATTTAAGGTAGTTTTAAGATGGGAGAGAACCAAACCTAACTTTTCTTGTTTTCATTTTCCACCGTCGCCACAACAATTGGAAAAATCCTATTATTACCATCCAATCCAACTGCTATAAGCAGTATACCATGGAAGGGATTCTTTAAGAATGTGTCATCCAATCCAATGAAGCGTCTGCAACCATTAGTAAATCTACGACACATGGTAGTTAAAGAGACAAAGTCTCTAAAAATAGGTTTTCCATCAGGTAAGGGTCTATCAACCCCTCTCTTCACTACACTCCCTAGGTTTGTTTGTAACAAAATTTCACTATAGCTAGGCACTTTTTCTCATCCAATATTCATGTGTACCTTGTATTTCTACTAATGCTCCTCTTTTGCTTTATAAGCCTTCATGATATGGACCTCCAACCGCTATCTTGCCTTCAACTCATGTTTTATAGACTCTCTACTCCAAGTAGGGTCCTCCCTCAAACGATCAACTATTTTGCTTGCAATCTAACCCTCGGAAGCCTGCCTATTTCCCCCACTCTATGATAGGAATGTTTGGGTTGAATAGTTTTTATTTCAAATGTTGAGGATGCATCATCTCGATGAAAGACATGAACTGCAATACCTTGCATTACATTTAAATGGTAAAATTATAAATTTTTCCCATAAAGGTAAAAATATCATTGCACATATGTTATATAGACTTTAGAGTAGTTTAGAAACCATTTGGACCAAGCTTGAAGTGTAAGACCCAAATTGGACTATAAACTTGTCAAGTTCGAAAGTTATCTTGATTGCATATTTGGGGTAACTTAAAGGGCCCACTGAAACCAATACTGAATGAATTATAAGTTAATCCATACCTTTTTAGAAAGGTTTTTGAGTCTATTTTCTAACTCATCAAACAGTTTATAATTCCTACTTTTATAGAGAAAGTTATGGTTGATTAAATTTTAGAGGAGGATCTTCTTGTGCATTAAAGGTTTAAGTATTTGGTCAGTTGGATATGTTGTTTATACAAACTTTCATTTCTTAGGATTATAGATTTGTGTAAAATGATCTCTGATTTTGTAGTTCTACATCTAATCTTTATGAGCTTGTTTATTTTCTTATGTAGAACCTTGATTTCATGATTTATATGAGTAGATATACATTTTATGCTCACTTTCATTTCGTAGGATCTTAGATTTGATGATTGTAAGTTATATTTTGGTGGATTCATCTCTATTTCCTTTTGAGAATGTTGGTTTCTAATAAATAGATCATGTTTCCTTGAGATGAGTATGTTGGTTAGTATTTCCTTATTGGTTTTCATGATGTTCTTTGGTTATAAAGATGTGATATTATGAATGGAGCTTTATGTGATGGTTAAGATGGTCTCTAACATATATGAAGGAATTTAGAAGCTTGATTTACATGATTGTAGGATTAGAAAGATTTCTTGTGGTGAAGATTGAGTTTACCTTTGATTTCTTTTGAGTTGCTTGATTCTTGCACTTTACATGTTTGATAGAATTCTTTTTACAGATTTTTCTCACTATTTACATGTTCCTTGGATGCCTTTGGATTTCTTGCATGAGCTTATTGTTCCGTTTGACAAATTCTTTCAAATATATGTTGGTTTATAGAAAATTGTGATGTTCTATGGATTCTTATGCCAGGATCTTAGAATTCATATGTAAGTATTTTGGGTTTTGTATCATTTGGGGAACTTTTTGGTGGCATGAGTAGGTGTCCTTGACATGGTTTACTCCTATATTTTCAAGGGAATTTTACTTATATTTTGATATAAGTTTTTAAAAGAACTTGAGATACTTGATCTTTAACCTTTAGGGAAATTGGCATAACATGATTTTATATCCATGGGCACCCTATATGTTCTTTTATTTGGGTCAAACATCTTCACTTACTTGTAGGCATTTGACACATTTCATGTGATTTTCTACTACACCCTTAGATTCTTCATGAAATACAACATATAAATATTTTAAATGACATGATTATGTAGTATCTACCTTATTTTACAAAAACATGGTTTTTGAACATGGTTTTGGATGTGAGGATTTGATATGATACTTCTATGCGAAAATATGCCCTCTTAGGCCTGGAGACCCCTAAGTGGATTGGTCCTTGTGACCTTTATATATGTGTATGGTCTTTATGACCCTGGAGACCCTTATATGGGTTGGCTAGACATAGCCCTATGAGCCCTTTGTGGGATACCCCTTGTGGGCCTATAGACCCTTATGTGGGCTGCCTTTCTTAGGCCTGGAGACTCCTTTACGGGTTAGCCTCTATGGCTATAGGTACCCAATCACCGGGTCATTTTAATAGGCGAAAACAACGGTTGTGCCCATTGGTCTTATGACTCCGGAGACCCCTTTATGGGTTAGCCTTTATAGCTTTAAGTACCCAATCACAGAGTCACATTAATAAGTGAAGACGGCCCTAATGGCCCAATATATGTTATATGCTATGTTATGTCGAAGACCCTTATGTGGGATATGTGATTTGGTTTGTTAGAGACTTTTACACAGGTTATGTGATTTATTTTACCGGAGACCCTCACATGGGTTATATATTTTGGATTTGACGGAGACTTTTTATGCTTTATTTACATTAGACTTCATTATGTGATAGAGACCCCTTATGAGTTGACATGTGACATGTAATACTTGGCATGAGGTATATAACACCTAGCATGTATATAAAATACTTAGTATGTGGCATATGCAGGATTTGGTTTAGTTTACTTTGGACTCTCTTATGGTTATTTAGTGACATGTGTATACTCATTTCATAGTAGGGATACATGTTTAGTAAATATGATGTATTCTCATTCCTACTTTGATTCCTTAGTTTATTTTAATTCCTTCTATTTGCTACTATGATTATCTTTGGCTTCTTTTAGTGTTGTATAAACTACATAATCTCTCACTAAGCCCGTCAAGCTTACCCCAATTAGCACCACCCGAATATGTGTAAGTGCACAGGTTGAATAACACCTTACGAAGAGGAAGAGATGATGAAGAGGCTTTCAAGCCCAATGATGATACATTTCATTTCAATTTTAGTTTACTTTATCAGTAATGTAGTATTTTGTTTATTTGAGATGTGCTCCTTCGTAGGTAAGGATTGTATAGACTTTATGGGCAGGTGTAGACCCATTTTATTTTGGATGGTTTTGAGATACTTTTGGATGGTCATGATGTTATTTCTATTTTCGCTGCATAGAATTTTAGTTTACCATTGTTATTCTATTCCGTTGTGATATGATTATAATTTCAAATAGACTTGAAATGATAAGGAAATAAATTTATGTGGAAAATGATATGTAAACAGGTAAGAGGGTTGATGGCATATTCCGAGTTCGTTGGTCTCTCCGCTATGAGAAACGGATTCGGGGAGTGTCATTCCAGTGTCATAGATCTGAACCCAACACATTTCTCGGCCCACAGATTTAGGTCATGACATGAACCCTAAAACTATAAGTTGTCACTACACACTTCGTTGCTACACAAACCTTCTCATTTTTAATCTTCACAAGATTAACCCCTTCTTTCACAGCATACTCCCACAATGCCTCCCTAAAAGCATCAACAGTCGAAAACAACATACCCTTCTTTTAATTATGCAGTCTCATAACTGAACTCCATTTGATCATCTCTGTGATCAATATCACAATCAGACGGGTAAAATGTCTCATATGATGATGCAAGGGAGTAATCAGATAGACCCTCAATAATAGGGACATCTTCTCTTAATTCTGTGGTAATGTCCTCCTCATTTAAATGACCTGATATACCCTCTTTATCATCACTCAACCCAAAATCTTCATCTTCATCATCATCATCAATGTCACTATCATCCTTATCACAGAATTGTGGCATGTCTTCATCAACTTCATGCTCTTTGCCAATAGTTTATAGTGGCTCTACTGATATACTAATAATATACATCACTATAGTGTTTACTCCCTTATTAGAAGCAAACATGTTCAATACGCATTTATTTGATTGCACCAAAACTATGTCATGTCCTCCCAATTTACAATATATATCAAATGCATAACCTTTTCCAATATTTGTAACCTTAGTTATATCCTCTATGAGACATTAATAAGAGTATATGTTGGGATCTACTCAATCAATGTATTCAGTAGATCATCCCAAGTAAATCTCTTTTTCATCCCGATACTACTTCCCCCCCATAATGTACCTCTAATGTATACAACTCTTTTGCCATTACAAATATCAATTATGTAGACTTCTAACACTATAAGCTACAACCACCACAAAACATATCCATAGCACCCCATTCAGCCCATTCTGCCACTAGACACCACCAACCACCATACACCCCCAGTTAGCCATCATACACACAGCCTCATTCAGCCACCATACACACACCCCACCCCATTCAGTCATTATGCACACCACCCTTCCATTCAGCCACCATACACACCCTTAACCTCCATAAACACCACCAACCCCATTCAAACACCATGCATACCACCACCCCCATTCAGTAACCATACACACCACATCTCCCATTCATCCACCATAAACATCCACATCCACATGCACCATAAACATCTCCCATTCATCCACTATAAATATCCACCATAAACATCCACCATTTGCAAAATAATCACCATAAAACAAAAAAACAAATAATACATCACTATAAAATAGACAAATAATAAGAGCAAACATAATTTGAAGGGAACAACCTGAATTAGAAACTTAAGAATAAACAATTTGAAGCAATTTTCCAAGTCAAAATTAATACACTTAGTTGTTTAAACAAAAAAAAAAAAAACTAATAATAATAATTTTCAATTCAAAACCCTCTATTTCAAACAAATTAAAACTAGAATGTCAAGGCCACCCCCATTCACGAATCAATTCAATAAATGAGTCAAAGACATTGATGCTTCAAACCTCCCAAAAAATAGGTGGGTTGATAGTTTGGAGACCAACTTAGACATCTATGTCAGAAGAACATTGATGATTTAACACCCCAACCAATGGGTTAAGAATTTTACCTAATCAAGAAAAATTGGGTCTTCATCTATTAGGGATTGAATGAACCATCACATTTACTCTAAAATTGAATATCCTTTAAAAATTAGGGCTTGAATGAGCTTTAAATTCCCTAACAAAATTCCTCTAAATCGAATAGGGCTTGAAATCCCTAAACCCTAAAATCCCCAAATCATTCAATAGCAAAGAAAAAAACAAAAACAAAGGGGATACGCTTAGTGGTCGGAGACACCGTTGATAGAGAGAGATAGGTAGTAGCCGGCGAGACCCAACCCTTCGAGAGAGATGAGTGCTCGGCAACACATGGACGAGAGAGAGAGGGGCTAGCAACACCAGGAAAAGAAAAAGAGAGAGAGGTCGACAAAACAATTGAGAGAGAGGGAGTGGCTGGTGACACCTCAGAAAGAGACAAGAGTGGTTGGTGATAGAATAGCAAGGAAGATCCGTCGTCAGGGAGGAGGAAGAAACCCCTTTTGATTAAAAAAGGGTTCAATAAGAGTATTTTGGAGTTTTTATTAAAATTATTTTATTTAAAAAACCGGCTTTATAGTATAAGTATATTGGTAAAACACATCATGGCTAACTTCTGTAACCAGAATATTTATGATAGGGAGGTTTTTGGTATTATTGATAATCGAGGGGGAGACTGTATATTGTCAAATAGTACAAGGGGTCATTTTGTAATTTACCTTTTTTATAATCTAGATTTTTTAGGAAATGTGTGGATACCATTTTGAATCTCTACTCTAGATTTAAGGCACGTGGATTCCGCTAACCTTGAATCCACCCACTAGATTAATAACACGAAGTGTGTTACCAACGAGAATGTAAATGAAGCGAATCATGCTGGGCGATGACACATGTCTTGATTGTTAGCATGCAATTACGTGGGTCACTACCTATTGGAGCTCGATGCACCCATGGAAAAACATGGGTCACTACCTATAGGGGCACGATACACCCTATGATTGGCATTCGACATCATGGTAAAGAATGGAGATAATGGTTGGAAAAAAAAAAGCAAGGAAAAGAGGGATTACCACCCTGCAATGTGGAGAAGAAAAACTGTTGTAACCAACTAGCCCAATATAAATGGACAAGAGATAGAAGAAGAAAGGATCATTAACATCATCATCGAATTTAATTTACCTTAGGAGTAGGAGTAAGAGAAACAAAAAGTAGTCAGTAGCTTATTTCTAAGGATTTAATTTGATTCATTCCTTGTTCCTATCACTGACTTGCTCACTGTTGGGGAGGACATTCCATATAAGAGCGGTGGCCCCTCTAGATTGGGTAAGATATATGTATTGTGTTGTTAATTTTCATATCAATAGAAGTTTTATTTGTTCGCCATTTCTTTTCTTTGAGGTTTGCGAAAGTGCCCTTGAGTAAGGCATGGATTGAACTCACTCTACTTATATGGATCACCTAAACCCAACTTAAAGTGAAAAAACCACCAACAAAAATTACTAAAAAAAATTCAAAGAATTAAAAGAACAAATAATACTTACCATTTTATGTTGAATAAACACGATTATTATCACTAATATCTTCACCATCTAATTAGATGGTTAAAATTGAAATTTGTGGCATAAAATGGGCATTTGAGGTGCCATGATTCAAAGCTGTAAGAAGTGGATAAAACATATTTTTTTCTTGCCAGACTATAATAGAGATAAAGCTACATAATGGTCACATGGCAATATGTCACATGCTTTGCATCTACCATGTGGGACGGGTGGCAAGAGAGTTATTTATAGGAAGTTTCTATAGCTAAATGGAGGTTGTAGAGCATGGGACATGTGGCAGCAAAGCAAGAAATACAAATTCAAAAGATAATCAAAGGCAACTACCTATTTTTATCTATATATACAAATAGAAACATAAAGAAGAGGAACCTCTCCAACAACACTGCAATTTAGCATAGCCTTTTCTCTTTCTTCCCCTTAGGAGTTTTTATCATTGTTTAGTTTAGTTTAGTTAACCTTTCTTTTACAAGAGACTGCTATAGTTTATTCAATTCTTTTGTAGATTTCAATCTATTATCCTTCCATCCTTCAAAGTTGATTCAATTTCTTTATAGATATACCACCACTATCTTCCACCATCATTTTCGAGCATGCCGGGTTACTACAACAGCAACATCACTATCTTCTTGGGGCTCAACAGTATGACCACCACCGTTCTGTATTACAACATTGTCACCCTCCTATGTCTCATGCTACAATAGTGTTTTAGTTTGTATATATTGTAACTACTTTGTTTACATTAATGAAATATTGTTATAACAAGCTTTATTTTTTTATTGGTTAAATGAAGTCGTCGTTGTGGTTTTATATAGGGGTGGCAATTCATGTTGGAGGGTTGGGTTCGTGTCATGTCATGTCGTGCTGAGATCAGAGCATAAGTGTCAAGACCTAAATCCACAGGCCAAAAAGTGGGCCAGATTTGGATCCGTAATATGGGAATGATCTACCCCGAACCTATTTCTCAATAGGGGAGAGACCAATGAGCTCAGAGTGGGTCATTAACCCTCTTATCTGTTTACGTATCATTTTTTTATACAGATGAAGGCTTATATTTTCATGTCCATATTAGTCCATATGAAATAATCACTTTGCAGCGGAATAATAATGATAACAGTTAAAATCCAAAATAAGTGCAACAGAAAGTGAAAGATACATCATTTCCAAATATCCTAACATCCAAAATTAAAGGGCCTTGACATGCTCATAATAAAGGTTTATACAATTCTTGTCTACAAAGGGACACATCTCAAAATATCAACAAGTACATCTCTCTTTGGTCCAAATACAAGTAAACTAAAAATAAAATGTAAAACTAGGATGCAATAAATTGAGCAAACGACCCAACTCCAAATGTCTCCACCTCGTCCTAAGACACAACCTAACTTGTACGCCTACACATTTGCAAGTGGTGCCAATTGGGGTAAGCTTGACAAAATTAGCAGGAAGGTATGCATTTTATACGACACAACAAGGAAACAAAACTGATATAACAGTAGATAGGGTGATCCAACGTAGAAAAAAAAAGAAAGAGAGTACATAAGTGCATACATCAATAATAATATGCATGTATCTCTTCTAGAGTCAAGTATACTTATGCTCTAAAGGACTAAGTAATAATTCAAATCAAGACAGTTCCAAAACATGCATGTACTAAATCTATATTCCATATGCCATAAACCAACTATCATGTACTATGTAGATAAATAAATACATGTATAGTAAGAAAATATACTACATATCATATGCCAAGACCACGATAATCCAAATACTAACCCATCACCAAACACTAATGAGCCAACCAAAGATCCCGATAAATTTCAATCTTAGTCTAAACCAAATAACCCAAATGGGGTTTTAATAAAACCAAACCATGTATTGGGTACTTGAGATTCATTGGGCAAGTATATAGCCCATTCACCTAATGGCAATCATCGCTAGACAGTTAGTGTCCCTTCGCCTAATGACGGCCATCACTGAGCAAAATATATAGCCCCTTAGCCTAATTGCGGTCATCACTAGACAACTAGGATCCCTTCGCCTAATGGCGGTCATCACTAAGCAAATGTGTAGCCCATTTGTCTAACAGCGGTCATCACTGGACAACTAGTGTCCCTTTGCCTCATGACGGTCATCATTGAGTAAATGTGTAGCCCCTTCGCCTAACGACGGTCATCACTGGACAACTAGTTTCCCTTCGCTTAATGGTGGTCATAGCACATGTACCAACCCACTTAGGGGTATACCGTATCAAATCCATGTTTACAAATTCGGTGCTAAAATCCATACTTATGTATAGTAAAGTAACTACTACATAAGTATGTCATGTGAAGGATATCCATATATGCTAACTCATAAATAGTTCTAGAACAAAAGACAAATCACATATAAGGGTTAAATACAAATTTGGAAGTATAAATACTAGTACCAATCCAAGGCGTATATGATGCTCTTGAAAGTGAAATTGACTCATGCCGATTACTACTAATAACATAACCAAATAGCCCAAATGTTTCCCAAAACTTATGAAGAAATCTAAGTAGAATACCCTTTAAAAACACCGAAGTAAACTATGCCAAGGAAAACATATTCATGCCATGAGAGAATCTCCATAAAGTGCAAGGCCAATGTATCACACATGAATTCTAAGATCCTAACAAGGGAATTAATAGAATTGCACAATTTTTCATAAACCAACATGTATTTTGAAGCAATTCACCAAAGAGAACAATAAGCTCAAGTAAGGAATCCAAAGGCATCCTAAAAAACATGTAAGTAGCAAAAGAAAATAGTAAGAGACATTTTGTCAAACATATACAGTGCAAAAATTAAGAAACCCAAGGGAAATCGAAAGGGGAAGACCAATCTTCATCATAAGAAACCTTCCAATCTCTACAACACAAGTTATTCAAGACTCAAACTCCTTCACATAAGTTAGAGACCATTCAAACCATTCTACAAGCTCCAATCACAACACAACCCCCATAACCCGAGAGTTTATAGAAATCAATAAAAAAAATAATAACCATCATGCTCACATCATATAAATATTAAGAAATCAACATTCTAAAAGAAAATAGAGATAAATCCACCAACATAGAGCTCATAAATAAAAAAATCTAAGATCTTAGGAAGGAAAAATATACATGAAATGCATATCTACTTACTTAATCCATGAAATTAAGGTTCTACATAAAGAAATAATCACGCTCACAAGGAATATATATATGAATCCATCAAATCCAAGATCATTTCACACAAATCTAAGATCTTAGGAAGGAAATGTATGCATAAATAACATATCCAACTCAAAAACCATTCTTATAGAGATTAGAATCCACAAATCTTAGAACACAAAGAATGAAATTATATTTTTGTGAACCTAGGAAGGAAAAGTGCAGTATAAACAACATATCCACTCACAATCTTGGTTTTCCTCCTTGCTTAAACTTCAAAGTCTTCCAAGATCTCATTTCCCTTCACTCTATCTTTTGTGAAAATGAAATAGAACTAGTGTAATTAGATAAAACATGAAGAACTAAAAAAAAATATGCTATTTCAATAGATTTTCAGAGTTGAGAGTGAAACTTACCCAATTGGGGAAGAACTTCCACACCAAGCTTAAGAACTTTCCCTAATCTCCTTAACTATTTCCATCTTTATTCTAATGAGGAAAAATGACATGTATGGGGGATCAATGAGTAAGTGCCACATAAAAAACACCCACTTGGGTCATTTTCGACCATTTTTTTGGCTTTCCGGATGTGGGGCGCTCCCCACGACTGTGGGATGCCCTAGACCCCTCCTCTGGGGTGCCCTTGAGGTGTGGTAGGTGTCCTAAATTGTATATCTGGGGCGTCTGTGTGGTGTATGGGCACCTAACCTGCACAACCCGAAACTGTGCAGATTTTTCTCTACAAAAATCAGTCGTGGAAAATGGTCGTAACTCTCTCTAGAAAAATCGAAATTGTGTTTTGTTTATTACATTGGAAAGAAGACTTGAAGATCTTTCTAAAAATATCTAGCTTAGACTCTAGTTCACTTGGGATTGATCTCAGTGGTCTTGGGAAGTTACCCAAATTATGCAATCAGGATAACTTTCGAACTCAAATAGTTTGTGGTCTAACTTAGGTTATATACTTCTAAATTGGTCCAAGGGGGTTCCTAAACCACTCTAAGGTAATTATAACATATGTGAATACAAAATTTATCCTTTGGACCAAAATTACAATTTTACCCTTTAAATGCAATGTGGGGTATTACAATAAGACTATATGGTTCAACCTGAAACCGACCCATTTATTAATCTTGTCAAAGCATCTTGACCCATCTTAACCCGAAACATGTTTACATTTAACCCTAACCCACTTATTTCATGTTGGGTTCTTATCAGGTTCACAGGTTATGTGATAATTCGTGCTGGTGGGTCATATTCGTGTTGTCAAGTTAAGGGTATACAAACTATATCAGTCAACCTGAACCCAATCCATTTATTAATCTGTTAAAGCGGGTCAACCCCCTTTAACTTGAAATAGGTTTAGAGCCAACCCTAACCTCCTACTTATTTTGTGTTGGGTTGGTGTCAAACATTGTCACCCCTAGCTTAATAAGTCCTTGATTTAAAGGTTAGGGTTCTAAGTTATTTGAAAAATGTTTGTGTTCTAGTCCGCATAAGAATTTCTAATTTAATATTTACGGATGACCTAATGATTTTCTCAAGAGCTGATATGACCTTCCTAGGAGCTTTAAATAGAGTCCTAGAATTGTTTTCAAATATTTCAGGCCTCTATGTCAATAGGGAGAAATCAATTCTAATTTTTGCAAGTACATCAGAGGAAATGGAGCATCATTATTGGGTGTTATAGGCTTCTCTAAGGGACATCTCCCAATGAAGTATAAGAAAGCTATCTTATCACGACTGTGGACTAATCCTGAATAAAATCAAAGGAAGACTAGTTGGTTGGAAGACAAAGCCACTTTCCTATGCTGAGAGATTGGTGCTTATTAGATCAGTGCTACAAGGATGCTATCTATACTGTACTAGCACTTTTGGCCTCCCTGGAAGAGTGGTAAAAGATATTGAATCTATCTTTGCAAGATTTCATTGGGCTGGTCCTAATCTCTCAAGGAAGATGCATGCATTGAGTTGAGACAAGATCTGCAAACCTTACAGGGAAGGCGGTCTAAACATCTAGAGAGTCAAGGAGATGAATTGCATGGGAACCATGAAATACTTGTGGTGGCTGATTTCTAACAAAGATAGCCTATGGGTTAAGTGGATACACTCCAAATACTTAAAGCATGACTCCATATGGACAGTAAAAGAACCAGCGGTCTGCTCGTGGGTATGGAGGAAAATTCTGAAAACTAGGTACATAGCTAAACCAATGGTAACTATTCTGAATGGCAATGGGCATATCACTCGCATCTAGCTTGATAAATGGCATAAAGAAGGTGTCTTGTCCATACTTTTTGGGGAAGATATCTGGCAAGAGGCTGGAATTGAAAAACATTATACGGTATCTATTATCCTCAATAAGGAAGGTTGGTAGCCGTTATTGACCTCTATAGAGACGTTGAGGCCTGCATGGGATGCCATCAACAGTTTAGAGAAGCTTCCGAATATAGAAGAGGACAAAGTTGTGTGGATAGGATCAACTAATGGTACATTTTCATCATCCTCTGCATGGAGACTAAGTAGAGATGTGGGAGATGTTGTCCAGTGGTGGAATTTTCCTTGGTGTACCTGGTTTATACCAAAGCACAATTTTGTGGTGTGGAGAGCTTTGTTTTAACGGCTACCAACTCAAGGCCAGCTGTGTAAGCTCAAAATAATGAATACATCTCAATGCTACTTCTACTAGAACAATAGAGAGGATTTGAACCATCTATATTTTTTTTACTTTAGGTAGAAATATTTGGAACATGGTTCTAAGAAAATCCACCCTTGCTACAGGAAACCAAGGCCTCTACTTACGTAGTGTGCTTGGATTATGAGTAATTACAAAAGAGGGTCAGCCACTGCCACTATTGGGAAGTTGTCCTTCAATGCGTGTGTTTATCATATGTAGAAGGAGAGGAATTGATGTCGTTTTGTTAGGAGAAGTCTGAGAATGAACATGATTGTTGAAAACATTTTATTTGATGTACAAAATCGAGTTCATGGACTACAGGTTGATAAGAGACAGACCCAATTAAACCAACACATTGTTGCGAATTGGGAGCTAGATACAAGTAACAAAAGCTAGAATCCGAAACTATGTAATTGGATCAAGCCACCAATACAAAGTTGGGCATGGGGGATTGCTGAGAGAACATCTGGTTCACCAATAGTAGTATATGTGGGGGAGGCTCATACTCAAAGCATCCTATGGCTGAAGGTTTACGCTTTATTGAGAGGCATCCTTATGACTGTCAACAAAGGATGTTCTCAACTCTGGATTTCTTCAAATTCGAAAACTGCAATGGATGTGCTAAATCAAAAGACACATTGTCCTTAGCAAATTCTTTGCGTAGCTCATTAAATATGGAACCTAAAAGCAAATTTCACTATGCTCAATATCAACCATGTTTGGAGAGAAGCTAATCAACCAACAAATTTCCTTACTTCTTGGAATATTGGACATAATGAGCATACAATAGGATGTAATCTTTTTCGATTTTAATACAATTATTATTTATCTTAAAAAAAATATATATCCTATCCGTTTCTATCGGATAGGATTCGGATATATATCAAACCATGCCGTTAAATATCTGTTCCGTTTAAAAATAACAATATATAGAATATAGAGTAAAGACCGTTGGATTTAAAACTAATCTAACAATCTTAAATAGTTTAATAACTAAAACCCTAAAAATTTATAAACTATTTACTTAATAACAATTCTCTCCCCGTCAACGACGGCATCCACAGGTACTACCACAACTATGCCGTAGCGGCAGAAGTTCACATCCACAACATAAGAAAAGAAATCATTGTTAAGCCATATGACATTGGAGATTTTGACAAGGATACAGATGGGTTATGGAAGATTGCACTGCCGAAAATGAAGATGACATCAATGGAATTGCCTTCCGAATATCTGAAATCCGGTCCAAAATCCAAATTATTTAAACGGTTAGAATACGGATATAGTTTTGTAATATCCGTTAGATATAGGATAGGATAAGAATATGCTCATATCAGTTTTTGAATCCTATTCGTTTGCAATCTTATTAAAGGCAAAATAAACAACTAAGAGACAAAGCTTATTCCTTCAAACCACCCAATCCATGCTTAGGTCAGACGTCTAAAAACCCATCTTTCTGGTTTCTCTCTTTGAATCAATGCCCAAAATCATAAGGTGAGTCTGGAATTTATGCTTAGATGGCTTGGCATACCCATACAACCAAAATTCCTGCCAACAAATGGCCTTAATAGAAACAGAAAAGATTTTCTATCTAGGATATACCGTTCACCCCTGATAGGGTTGTGGGCCCCATGCCCCTTGTGAGGGGGTGAATGGTACATCCTGGACAGAACATTCTGTCTCTAATAGGAATTTCAGTCCGAAACTTGCTCACAGTTTGTCTTCATATTGCGGGAACAGATAGATCCTCTATACTGGGAGCAGCCTTCGCCCCCTCACAAGGGACGTGGGCCCTCTGCACTTTTTGCATGGGGCACACCCCCTGTGAGGGAGCGAACGGTGCTCTCGATGCAGGGGATTTTGTCGGTTTTCTTTTGCGACAGAGGTAGAGTGAGAATCACTCTTGGTATTTCCTTCTCTTTCATACATACTTTACGATGAATTGCCGAGGAGAAAGAAGTTTGAAGTCGCCGACCCCGAGGATTTAAGGAGCTAGAAATCGGAAAAGATTATGTACGGAAATTTGTTTCCTGATGTATTAGAATGGTATTACGGGTGGACACATCAGCATTGAAAAGTGATAAGCACCCCACCCCCCGGAAGTGAAAGTTAGTTTTCGGCACTGATATATCAGCCCGCTGATGTCATACTAATACTTTAGGAAAAGCAGTTTTCCGTACCTAATCCCAGCCCATTAGAAATTGAATTCAAAAGTGGAAAGCGCTCAAAATCATCCGTCTTCTCGCTCCTCACAGGCAGTACGTGTTAAATGGAAGCCCAAAAAGTAATTACAAAGCAATCCAGTAGTATGGGAACACGTTTCAAATGCAAAAAAAGCAAAGCGACGTCGTTGTCGTCAAGCGGAGAATGCTGTTCGTCGAGCCCTCGGCCTTCCAGAAACGGAACCACCAAAATCGTCTCACTATGGACACGTGTCCGTCAACAAAAGAGGGGATAAGCAGAGGAGAAAACAGGTAAAGTAAAAAAAAAAAAAAAAAAAAAGGTGAGGTGTGAGGAAACTAGGTGGAGGCGTCTGGCGCCAGAATCGAGAAACGTGGTTAGAGCTTTTGTCTCGATATTAGCGCGCTCTCTCTGTAACTCTCTGGATCTCCTCATGTGTATTTGAAATCTTTGGATCTCTCTCTCTAAATATATATATATATATCGTTGGATCGATTTCTTGTGGTGAGTCCTTCCTTTGAGTGCTCATCCCTTACTAGTAGAGTTTGGAGGTTTTAAAATTCTGAGTGGGCTTCGTTGGTTGGCGATTCGATTGGGAGTAAGTAACTCGGCGTAAGAAGATTAGAGAAGGGTTGATGGATTTGTGGGAGAAGGTGATCTTTCCGATGAGAAGAGTTTGGGTGTGTGTTGCTGCTCGTGTTAAGGCTCGGAAAAACGGTGAGTTCTACTTTTTCTTCTTCTTGTTTTCCATCTCTAGTTCTTCTTTTTCTTCCTCTTCTTCTTCAGTAGTAGATGAACGGAATAGAGAAGCCTATTGGGCGCATCTTAGCATTTCGATTACTGGTCGCTGATTAGATCATCACATCTTTTCGATTTGATTGCTTTGATTTTTCTCCTTCTTGCCTTAAAATTTTTCCCCTAACTATATATATATATTCCGAATAATAGCAAAAGGTTAAAATCAGAAATATATTTTTTTAAATTCTCTATTTTGAAACATATATAATTTTTCATCGTCAATTGATGACTGAAATTCATCTTTTTGTGCACTCCCTTGCTCTGATTTATTATTATTGGTTATTAAGTGTGTCTTATTGATTATAGTTTATACACAATTTAATCTTTCACATTATATATATATATATATATATATATATATATATAACGAGCCTTCATCTTAAAAATAGAGAAATTTAATTTTACTGCAAAAAGCCCCGTGCGCTAATGTCAACCGTTGGATTTTGATCCCATAAAGATCTGTTCTGCAGAAATGCCGGTGGATGAATTATATTATATGGTTTCGCATATTTGTTTACTTGAATCTGACGGCTGAGATCTCCAGCTCAAACAAACCTCTTGGTTTCGCACTTTAGGAACCTTTTTCAAAGGAAACTGTCGGTCATTTATGTGATAAGAGTGTTTTATTGTGGTGACGTGTCCCACATTGTAAATGCGCCACCTATATATATATATGGCGGTTGTATCTGTAGACTTTAAAGCAAGCTTGTGGTTAGGGCTTGAAGTCACAATAACGGAAATACATAAAAAAAAATAAAAAAAATTGGCCATTCCATTTGGATAATTTACTAAGTTAGGGGTAGATAAAATGAAAGAGTTCCAATGTTTTACCTAAAATACCCTTACAAATATCTAGCTTTTATTTATTTATTTATTTGGAAGTCTCCTTTTCATGCCAATTTGGCCAGGTGTGGACCGTTTGGTTCATGTACATAATGAGTTCGATCCATGCATTTACCAAACCACCCCTAGTGTGCTTCTTGTCATTGGATGCCATGGGAATTTTCCTACAAGATCTGTGACATTGTAAATGGGACTAGTAGGGCTGTCAATAAATTTAGTTAGCTCGGCCGAACTCGGCTTGTCATGAGCTGTGAGCTTGAGTCTTATTTGAAACTCAAAGAGGCTTAGTCCATCTTCTGACTTCGTTTAGCTAAGTAAACTTGAGCCGAACTTGCACCAGGTATGGATAATTAAAAAGCTATTTTCAATAAGAACCCTATTCTTTAAGATTAGGGCCTGAAGACAATAAGTTGGAGAATTTAGTGAGTCTAGGGTGAGCCTTAAGTGTAATCGTCTAAATCTTAATGAGCAAATTAAAATTAGCTTGAGCCTAATCCTTGTGTGATAAGCCTAGGCCAACTTAGAAACCCTTTGCTCCGCTTTACTTGTTGACCCCCTTCCCCCTATTCAGCGCCTTGGATTTGGTGTGACCCCTTAACGAAACAGGTCAGCCCCATATCAAGGGAAGATACATCCATGCTGAAAAAGTGATTTATACTTTGCAGGGGTGCTTTTCACTTTTTCGGTGCTGATGTGTTGGTCCCTGACGCTGGATGTGATAGAAAAAGTGGAGTCTGATAATATTGTAAACTTTTCCTTTATTAACAGGGGTATTATTATAATTTCAGTTATAAAATGTAGCCTTTTATTTATATGTATAATGTTGGGGTCAGCCATCGTACCTTATACTTTCTGTCATTGCAACGAGACTCCATGAATGTACCCCAAGTTGGTGAACCACGTAAATCTAGCGGTGTTTCTTTGTTTTTCTTGATCTTTATTCCGTTTTATTGTAATTCTCTATACATCCTGTATTATTAGATTAAATTCCTAGCAGGGTGGACCTTGTTCTTTCTTAAAAAGTCATGTCAAATTCTGAGGGCCTACCCAGGTGCTTGTATGGGTTTTTCGGGCTGGGATTATATACGGAAATTTGCTTTTCCTGATATATTAGGATGACATCAGGGAGCTGAATATCAGTACTTAAAAGTGACTTTCACTTTTTGGGGAGTGCTTATCAGTTTTCAGCACTGATGTTTCCACCCCCTAATGCCATCCTAATACATACGGAAAAGCAGATTTCTGTATACAATCTTTTCCGGGGTTTTTCGCATAAGGATGGGTGTTTCGGGGTTCAAATAATCTTTCAGTTTGGCTGGAAAGATATCATGCCAGTCGTCAAATCCATCCTACCACACGATGCCGACAAAGGGTGTCTGGGTAGACACATGGATTAAAAGAGGGTGTTACAGTAACAAACAATGGAGAAATTCCATGTATTTATCAAAATGCCCTTTGTCTGGTATTATTGCTTGCTGGATTTATATATATCTTGGTGTGATATCTCTGTGTCATATTCAAGTGGTTCGAACCTTTGTTTTGTGTCACTTAAGTGGGTGTTTGGAAACCATAGGGAAAGTAATTTTATTATTCCATCATTCATGGCATTTGATTGCACAAGGGAGGATATTTTTTGTTTGTGATAGCAGAGTCCCCCATCCTTATGTTTGGATTTTGCATAATAATGCATTATTATTAACAGATTACAAGTGCTATGACAAACAAAATGAAATAATTTGTACTTATAGCAAAAAAGAGTGTGTGATTGATGATGAGGTCTTTGTTGGGGGGGCAGGGCGTGGGCTTTTGAAGCTTCACAACGATGTACAAACGTGTGGATACCAAGACGTGCAGGTGATGTGGGAGATGCTGAGGAGATCGGAATCGGAGCTCATATCTCGCACTCCTAAACGAAAGCAACGTCCCTTTAGGAGAGTCTTCGTTTGGTCTACCAACAGAACATCATCTTCTTCACCCAAAGGCGTTTGAACTAAGAAGAAAACTAAGATATATATATATATATATCTACATATATCTTCCTCCTTGCGTATATATCTCTTCCCATACAAATAAAGAGGATCACACCACCGATGTGTTTTCAAGTGTAATATTTTCGTCTTTCTATGTACATATATATAGTTATGTATGCGGTTTTTTAATGTCTGCGAGGCTTAGCTGTCCGCCTCCCCTTCTACATTTAATTTTTAGTTACACAGATCTGACATTAAGAGGAGCGGATCCAATCCTCCTTCCCTGAAGAGATGTAAAAGCGTTTTTGAGATGCCCTCTTGTTCCAATGGGGAGAAGGGCTTGGATTATGTGAAAACGAATCTCGTGAGAACTGTGAAAACGGCACCAGAAGGACTGATGCATCAGTGCCGAAAAGTGCTTTGCACTTTTTGGGGGGCACTTGTCACTTTTCGGCACTGATGTGTCAGTACCCTGATGCCGTTTTCACAGTTCTCACAAGATTCGTTCTCACGTAATTTTTAGTGACCCTTTTGCTTGAGTGGTTCCGGCATTGTCCTCTTATGAGAGAGGGTCTGGTTCGAAAATTCTATGCAATGTGCTATGGTATTCTGTCTCCTCTGTCCCCATGTGGGTCCCACTTTGCGTGGCAGTCAAGTGGGCTCAAGAGGCCATACCAAAAAATAAATAAAGAATTGTGTAAATTCTCATGTGGTACTGTGGGTCACCAATACAGCAGCACCCCGAGTGGCTCTACCAAAAGGTTAAAAAAAAAAAAACAAAAAAGGTTTTTGACATTGTTTTAGACATGGCCTTTTATTCAGTTCCTGGGCCTTACGGTTAGGCCCTATTAAAATTATATTTTGAACAGGTGCAGTCTGTAGCCTAACACCAGCTCCAATTGGGTTGGGCTTAATCTTTTTCAATTGGGGTGGCCCATATATGCTCTCAGCACTCACTCTCTATTACTTGGTTCTTGCCCCTCCTAGATCAAATATGGAGAGATTCAAATCTCACAGAACAGAAAGAAAAAAAAATCCATGTTGTGATAGACCCCTTTGTGACTGTAGAGGAGTTCGAATTATAGACGATCCTCCCTTGTTACTTATGTGGTTCATGGTCGGTTTGTTAAATTCATTTTTAGAACCAGATCGTAAGGGGAGTGAGGCTTGTAGCTAGTTCGTGCCATAAAATATTCAATCACATCCTGATAAGCTCATATTATGTATACTTTTGTGCACAGAAAAAGGTAAAGTTCTTTCCTCGTTGGATATGATATCGAGAACCTTCTCTCCATCTATGTACTTCTCTTCTACAAGTTTTGAGACCCATACTTCTCTTTGAGAACTCCAAAATTAATTAAAGAACTCTTTCTTTATATGATTTCATGTCACGACCCAGATCCAAGGCACGTATTCATGATTTCAAATCAGATCGAACACTGGATGATATACCTTGAACCTAAATCTCATGGTAGAGAGATCCTGCTTTTAGAGTGTGACACGTGTCTTTATTATTATTCCTTATAAAATTTTCTCTTTCATTTTGAGTCTTTTAAATCTTATATTCAAAACATAACATAGCAGGCTCCTCATTTGTTTACCAATTATATTACTAATGTGCAAGGGAATAGTAAATATTGAAACAAATCCAAAAGTCCATAGTACAACGGAATATAGCTCAATCCATCAAATCAATAACTAGGTGCAACAAAAATTAAAACCATTCAATCATAAGGGTATTTATCCAAGATAATCTCAGACCGTCGATACATCAAAATCAGACTCTCAAAATAAGCCAAACATCTATGGGGGTAAAATCTCCATCCAAAATGATCCAACTAACTCTCGCGTCATAAAGGTGTCAAATAAAGTTATACATCACAAACTGAAATCCAAAATGTATATACATGTTGATGCAGTGCAACATGTGGCAGCACATGATTTCAGGGTGGTTACTTTTTAGAAAAAAATCAACGCAGAAAGGTAGTTACTAATATGGTTAATATGATTTTATTTTATTTAGAAAATTTTATTGTGTTAAGTTTTTTTGGATTTTATTAGGAACATTTTTATTTATTAAGTGTTGGGTTTTAGTAAAAGAGAGTTTTTAGAAGATTAGGATTTTATTTGAGTTCAAAAGTAGAAATTTGCACAAATCTAGAATTTGGAAGGTTCTATATAATATTGCTTCCAGATAGCATAATTTTTCGCACAGATGTCTAGTTGATGTAATTCTTGATGTGTTGAAAAGAATACATCAAGAGCTACAATCTCTATTTCATAAAGGATTTTCAAATTCAACCATTTTCAAGGCAAACATCATACTCCAAGATTATGCACATAATTGGAATCTTTCTATTCGAATTTTTGGACAAATTTCTTTAGATTTGTTTAAGGCTTTCTATTTTTATTTGACTTTGGGTTATAAATAAACAACAATGTAATGGAGCAATAATTGATTGAGTTATTGAATAAAGCTTATTTGTTGAGATTTATTCTTGGTATTTTCCTTTAGGAAAAATCAACAAGTCCCTATTCCTAGGATTTTCAATTTTGAAAGTCAATAGGTTTGTGAAAGGTTGTTCTCAATTTGTTAGTGAGATTCATCTCTTATACTCGGACTGCGTCTATCACGCTCCAAAGCTCGCATGCAAAATCAAAGTATAAATATGGAAAGAACACGTACACGACATTGCGGATCTCAGAGTATGACATTTCGACTCTTTCCTTGTAGAATGAGTCATTACTAATCTTACTTAAATTACATATAATTTCTTTTTTATTTCTTTTTTCCTAATTACTTAACTTCAATTATCAAAACATTGCAACGAAAGAATAACTATAAAGTAATATCCATTTAACAATTGCAACGAAAATATAAGCATACACACTCTAAACTACTCAACGTAATGAAATTAGAAATCTCTACATCCATATTATACAATTATTAATCTCAATCCATCCAATTAAGCATACCCATAAGCATCTAAATAGTATTATCAAATATGTCATCCAAACGGGCCAACATCATATCTATCATCTCAAATAAAACTACTAAATAACCAAATCAAATCCCGTCTCAAATGATCCTCATCTCATACATAAAAATGTGTTGGGAATAAAACTGATAAAAATGAAATAAGAGAAGTGATCCTCCATCTGAAATAGTGTTAAAAAACATAGGTAAACTATAAAGCCCGTGAGAGAACATACATAATGTTTCATAGAGTAAATTGAATCTGCACAAGTATGACACAGTACCAAATTAGAACATGCATAATAGATAAGAATCAAACTAGCTACAATAATGATCAAATTCTAATAAAGGTGATAGAAGTAATAGAGCTTAATCAACATAAGTCTATAACTGAAATAGGTAAACTGTAGCTTATAACAAAAGTGAAACATGCAATGTGAATGCTTTCTACAATATACTCATACATAGATAAGCTGTAGCACCTCTCAAGCAAGCTGCCTTAGCTAATGGATATCAAAATCAAATGCATGTTCATGGAAGCCTAATGTATCTCTCAAACCAACAAAACCCAAGAAAGATCTTTAACAAAACACACATTAGATCAAACCAACTTAATCCATGTAGGGTCTTTGAATTAAACCTTGTTAAAACACCTCGTAACAAGTCCAACAAAGTAGTCCACATCAGTACTCTAACAAAACTGAAATCATATAACATATATAGGGTCTTTGACAAAACCAAAATCTCATATAACCTATTTAAGGTCTCCGACAAAACTAAAATCTCATACAGAGCTGGTGGGCATCTAGTGATGTCTTCTTCTATTGATGTGACCTGGTGATTAGGTACTTAAAATGAGTTGTAAGATCATCATCACCTATTGATGTGACCAAATGGATACCTGAAATGGGTCATAAGATCGTCCTCACCTATTGATGTGACCCAGTAGTTGGGTACCTGAAATGGGTTAGAAGGCCTTCTTCACTTATTAACGTGACCCGGTGATTGGGTACCTAAAATGGGTCATAAGACCTTCCTTCACTTATTGATGTGACCCAGTGATTGGATACCTAAAATGGGTCATAAAACCTTCTTCACCTATTGATGTGACCCAAGATTGAGTACCTAAAATGGGTCCTAAGACTGTCTTCACCTATCAATGTCACCTGGTGATTAGGTCCAAACTAATATATCGGATACAAAATGAAACTTTAAAATCCATACATATATGAGTAGTAGGTGATTGCATAAGGATAAAATGCGAGAGATGTCTATGTAGTAAAAACTCATATGTGAGATCATGTAAAGCTGATGCTAAAAATCAAACGGAAAGTAATAACTCATACTTGCAGCAAAACCAAATGCTCGGAAATCCCTTTTCTATCTTTCCAAAACTAACAATAAGATAAGAGTCCTAGACAAGACATGTAAATGCAATAATGCTAATGTGGATCTCATCAGATTAAGTTCGAATGAATGAAATCAAGTGGGAAGCATTATAATAACATTGATGGTCAACTAACATATAAAATAGAATAAACAACAATACTTAGAATTGATTAAATCAAGAAGAGACTACTAACTAGCATAATGACATGAATGAAACTCTCAAGTATGTGGAAATCAAGGCAAAGATCAAGTATAAGAAGTAGAAATTATTTTTTCCTTTTTAAATTCACGAAGATCCAACTTCTTCATATTCAATCATAGAGAAACTTAGGATTCCAATGGATCTATAATGGTAGTACAAGAGAATGAGTAAATATTAGCTAACACATGCTCAAAATTGAATGAATCTAGTATACATACAAAATCCAAAAATTCATGAAATCAAGGGTTCTACGAAAGCATGATGGAAGAGATTATCCTATGGAATGTGTAGAATCACCAAACTCACAAAACTCTAGCAAGAAACAATGAAAGACTATCAACTTAACTAAAATGACAACAAAAAATAGAGGGAAGCGCAAAAAATCAAGGGAGTAGAACAATCAACATAAGTACTCACTAATACTATATGGATCTTGTATTTGGATAAAGAAAACTTACCAAATTTTTAAAGACTTAACAAACAAGTGATGGAGAAACCAAGATACCAACTAAATTAAGATTAACCAAGAAGAAAACAGTAGGAGAACAAAAGGAGTAGCACATCATGTATGAATACTCACAAAATCTCATAAATCTAAGGATCAAGTAGAGAAAATTCATCAAAACTTCATAGATTTAGAAAGTAAAAGATGGAATACTAATATCTCATACGAAATGATAAATACAAATGAATAGAAGGACAAAAAAGCAAAGGAGTAGCACATCATGTATGGAAACTCAATAAAACTTAGTCTCATTGTTTAGACTCCAAAATCTTCCAATACGTCATTCCATTCTCATCTATTTTCTATAAAATGATGTGGAACTAGTGTAAATTAGATAAAACATAAAAATCTACGAAGAAAACAAGTTATCCTAACAGTTTTTTAGAGTTGGTAGTGAAACTTACCCAATTGAGGAAAAATCTCATTTTCTTAGCTCAAAAACTTCTTTAATTTCTCTAACCCTTTTTATCTTTGTTCTAATAAGGAAAATGGCCTAAATGAAGTATTATTAGGGTTTCAAATTGTCCTAAACAAGATCCCACATGTGTGGGGGTCCAATGGATGATTGTCACGTCCAAAAATGAAAAAATATGTAAATTTTAAGACTTTTCAACATTTTCCCAGCCCTGACTGGTTAGTGGTTTGGTGACCAGTCAGGAGTCTCCTGAGGCACATGTTGTCACACCTTGAATCCGTAGTGCACTAATGAACCCGATGTCCAGTGTGTGGCATTCCCAAAACTTATACTTATATATAAATATGTATAAGTTATATAGTTTATTATTTTTTTTATATACAGTGGAATATCATATCCTAATCATTGTATCACAATAATCTCTCTCGCAGCGGAATAATAAACCAAACCAATCTCATATATGAAATAACATTAGTTTGACAAACGAAAGAATATCAAATAATTGTAATGTAACTAAATCTGAAGATACAACTGATTCTCACTACATAATCATACGAAATAACATCAGTCTAACAAACTAAAGAATATCAAATAACTATAATGCTATTAAATCTGAGGATACAATTGATCCTCACTACATAATCACTCATGCTGAAAGTAAACTAGCTAAGTACTGAAAATAACTCTCCACTCATGGCATCAACCTCATGCCTCAGATTATATCACCAATAGTCTCTAACTCATCTATAGGGTCCACCTCTAAATTCTCATCACCGAAAATGTTTGTCAACAATGAAGTGAGTTTGACAACTCAATAATGTACTGTAGATATACATCATAATTACAGAAATATAGGCTAACTGAGCAGAATATTTTATAGAATTTAAAACATGCTATCAAACTAAAACATATGTTGAAACTAAAACATAACTGAACTGAGATAAAGTGAATACAAATAAAACTGAGATACATATACCATATCTACTAATAATATGGATAACTGAAAATAACAAAATTGAGATACCAAGTTAGAAACATAGATCAAACCATCAGCTGGCGGATAATAGAACAAATAGATATCTGAAATAGAACAGAACAGACAGATATCCGAAATAGGAATAGACAGCTGATGTCAGAACAGAACTAAATAGAACAATCGGATCACGATTTTCACCTATCAATGTGACCCGGTGATTGGGTACTTGACATACCTATTATACTAGGTACAGAGGGCCAGACACACATATTATACTCCGTGTGAAGGGCCAGACACATCTATTATACTCAATACAGAAGGCTAGACATCAAACTTTTCTCTTTGATGAAAATGGGTCTATAACCAATCAAAGATACATAGATCATGCAAATATGAAGGATAAAGTCTAAACATAAATTATCAATCAGATTTACATAATAAACTGAGATATAAATTAGATATGAGGATGTGGCTGTATGCTCTCAACCATTATTGATAAAGAAGTGCTGATTTGGAGTAATATTGTGGTTGGGAATTTTCTGGGTCGAAGACCAAGCTATTCTTATGTGAAAGCTTTGGTTAGTAAAATTTGGAAGCTGAAGGGGAATGTTGAGACTACATTGTTGGACAACAGAATTTTTATTTTCAAGTTTAGTTGTGGAGAGGATAAAAAGGTTGTTTTAGAAGGGAGACCTTGGAACTTCAGAAAGGTTCCAATGATTGTCAGAAGCTGGGATCCTTCCTTGGAATTGAAGAAGGCTTTTCTTGACAAAATTCCTGTATGGATTACGCTACCTCATCTGCCTTTTCAGTTTTGGTCTTCAGAAGCCTTAGGAATTATCGGGAGTGTGGTGGGCAAACCGATTTGCACTGATAAATATACAATGAAGAAGGAGAGATTAAGAGATTATCTTATGCCCGTATCTGTGTGAAGGTGGATGCGACACAACCTTTGAAAGATTCTGTGAAAATCGTCTGGGGAGAGATGGTAAGATGCTGGAACAAAAGGTCTTGTATGACTGGAGGTCACAGCGTTGTGATACGTGTTTGTGCTTCGGCCATAGTAACTCCCAATGTCCAAAATACCCGAAGAGGAAGCAAGTTTGGCATGTCACGGAGAAACAACAGGAGGGTGTTGCTGTTGAGAAAGGGGTTGATGCAAATGTTACTATTGGTGAGAAGATTTCAGTTACTGAGGGAAGTGCTGCTGTCTACAAAGACATTCCAGCAGGGAATAACTTAAACAAAAATCAGTTTCAAGCACTTGCTAATTTGGAGGAAATGGAAAATTTGGACAACTTGAATAATGAGGATAGAGGGGACAGTGGTGCTGATTTGGTTGATGTTACTGTTACGGCTGAAAATTTTCTTGTTGAGCACCAGCATGGTGCCTCTGGCCTTGAAGACCGTTCAGGCCGTGTTGGGGAGTATTTTGTCCGTGTTAGTAATGCCTCTCAATCAAATGTGCCTGAAGATGATGTTGGTGATGCTGTTGTGCAAGGCGTTGACGATTTTAGTGTTATACCGGATGCTACTGTTGTTGAGTTTAGCGATGTGCCTAGTGTGGTGGGTAGTTCTGTTCTTGTTGTGGGCGCTGTTGCTGGTAATCCTTCAATTGATGTTGTGGGTGTTGTTAGTGCTCGTGTAAATTCTTCTGTTGGTACTGTTGATGCTGTTAACATGCATGCTGCATCTAACAAATCTTCCTCGCATCAGGGAAAAATAAAGAAAAAAATCAGCATGTTGGAGATGAGGTGATGGGGCTGGATAAGCCGAGGAAATTATCAAACCAATTCAGTTCCTCATGATTGAGCTATTTACTTGGAATGTCAGAGGTCTCAATAGATCTATTAAACAGAGGGAGGTAAGGGATTTGATAAGGGCTCATCTTCCAGATATTTACATCCTCGTAGAGGTTGAAGTTAAGATGAAAAAGACTGAAAGAATTATGAGAAGATCCTTCCACGAATGGAGTCTTGTGGAGAGTTATGATGATCAGGAAAAAGGAAGAATTTGGTTTTTGTACAAGGAGGATGTTTGGGTTCGAGTGTTGCAGAAATCTGATCAGATGATTACATGCTTGTGCACTACGTTGAAAGATAATCTTGAATTTCTGTGTTCTGTTGTATATGCTCAGAATTCTCAAGATGTTAGAAGGAATCTGTGGAATGAGTTTGATCAATTCAAAGGGGCTGATTTACCTTGGATTGTTGCTGGTGACTTTAATTGCATCCGATTTGGTCATGAAAAAATTGGTGGGGACACCCCTGACTTCTCTGCTGTGGCTGAGTTCAATAACTGTTAAATGGATGCTGACTTAAATGACTTGAAGTGGTGGGGGCATAAATATACTTGGTGGAATAAGTAGGTTGGGCAGAGAAAAATTGAATGCAAATTGGATAGTCCTTGGGAACAGTGCGTGGTTGTTGCTATTTCCTCTATCTGAGATGAATTTTCTGTTGCCTGGTATTTCTGATCACTCTCCTAGTATTTCTATTGTGGGGAGATTCCAAAGAGGTAAGCCGAAACCTTTTAAATTTTTTGACATGTGTATTGAACACCCCACTTTTCTTGATGTTGTTAAGGATGCATGGGCTGGGCCGGTTACTTGTAATTCTCTTTGTCGGGTGGTTCAAAAGCTTAAAGCAACTAAAATAAAACTGAAGGAGTGGAATAGGGTGGTGTTTGGTATGATTGATCCTTAACTGAAGCATGCGAGGGAAAAGCTATATAAGATTCAAGAAGCGCGTAGATTGAATTGTGATAATGTTGATCTTGCAGTTATGGAGAAGGCAGCATCCGTTGAATATTCCCAAAAATTTAGTAGGGAGGAGAGCCTCTTGAAACAAAAATCAAGGGTTCAACGGCTGAATTTTGGAGATGCCAACAACTCTTTCTTTTAAAGGTCCTTGATGGTGAGGTGGAAGAAGAATCAAATTAATCATATCCAGAAAGAGGATGGTTCTTTCCTACATGAATAGAATGAAATAAGAGATGAAGCTGAAATATATTTTTAGAATATACTAGCGCCGCATCCTTATAGTGGGAATATTCATGATGGTGATTGGCAACCTAGGAATGTCCTTAATCAAGACAAAAAAAATACACTTATGGCTGAAGTGCAGGAAGAAGAGATTAAAGAAGTTATCTGGCACATGAAGGTAAAGCCCCTAGCCCTAATGGATTTACTGTTACATTTTTTAAGCATGCTTAGGATATTGTGGGCTGTGATGTGACTATGATTGTGCAACATTTCTTTACTTTTGGGAGGCTTTTACATGAGATAAATTCTACTTTTATCTCCTTGATTCCTAAGATGGTGGAGGCTACCAAATTCAGTGAGTTCAGGTCTATGTGCAACTTGTTGTATAAATTTATAACGAAGATTTTATCCAACCACTTGTAAAGGGTTATAAAGTTTTTGGTTAGAGAAAACCAAACTGCTTTCATAAAAAGGAAAAGCCATCTCGGAAAACATCTTGCTTTGTCATGAAGTGGTACGTGGTTTTGAATGGAATAAGCATCCTTCGGTGATTTTGAAGATTGATCTTAGGAATGCGTATGATTCTGTCTCTTGAGGATTTATTCACATGACTCTCCAAAAGATGAACTTTTCGGAGAAATTTATTGGGTGGATTTTGGAATGTATCACCAGTCCTAAATTCTCAATCCTCATTAAAGGGAGTCCTACGGGATTTTTCAAGAGCACAAGGGGTCTCCGTCAAGGAGATCCTATTTCCCCTTACATATTCTGCCTAGCCATGGAAGTTTTCTCCTATTTGCTTAAGAAAGAGGTTAAAAGAGGTACCATTTCACTTATTCCCAAATGTAAATGTATCAATCTTTCTCACCTTATTTTTGCAAATGATCTTATGATTTTCTCTAAGGCAGATTCCCAATCCCTCAACTCCATTGAGGGTGTGCTGTGGATTTTTTCATCTTTGTCTAGCCTTCATGTGAATAGAGATAAGTCCTCTCAGATTTATGCTAGCATATCTACTCAAGACCATGAGAGGCTGTGTGGTATTACTGGATTTTCTTTGGAGCACCTCCCTATGAAGTACCTGGGGGTTCCCCTTATTGCTTCCAAACTTTCATATCAAGACTGTATCCCTATTCTTGACCGCATGAGGAAGCGACTAGCAAGATGGAAATCTAGACCTCTCTCATTTGCGGGCTACTTAACTCTTATCAAATCGGTCCTTCAGAGCTGCTACATTTATTGGGCCGGTATTTTCAGTCTCCTTGGAAAGGTTGTGAAGCAGGTGGAATCTATTATGGCAAACTTTTTGTGGGCTGGTCCGGACTTATCAAGGAAAATGCATACCATTTGTTGGGATGTTGTTTGCAAACCTCTTGATGAAGGGGGTTTGAATATTTGTAAGGTCAAGGAGATGAATGATGCATGCGTCCTTAAACACCTATGGTGGATCGCCTCCAAAAAAGATAACCTATGGGTGAGTTGGGTCTATAGGAGGTACCTTAAGCACGAGTCCATTTGGACTTTTAGACCACTTAACGACTGCTCGTGGATATAGAAAAAGCTCATGAAAGTTAAAGACTTAATGGAGCCGCACTACCTGAGTATTATTGGGAATGGTATTGACACAAAATTGTGGCTGGACCGCTAGCATTGTGAAGGGGTCTTAGTGAAAATATTTGGTGAGAATGCTCGTCACCTGTCGGGCTTGAGCAGGGGTTGTAATGTGGATCAACTGTTGGTGAATGACACTTGGTTCTCTGGAACAGCTGCTATGCCAATACTTACTGCTGTATGGGACGCCATCTCACAAATTGAAAAGCTATCTACTGGACAAAAGGATTTATTGGTTTGGACTGCTACTTCTAAAGGGGCGTTCACCACAAAATCGGCAAGGAATGCTATTAGACAGCATGTTGTTGCTATGGACTGGGATGGTATTGCATGGTGTAAGGGATTTATTCCTAAACACAGCTTCATAGCTTGGCGGGTGTTCTGTGGTAAACGTCCTACTCAGTCGCTACTTTGTCGCTATGCTATTTTGCAATCCTTGCACTGTTGCTTATGTTGGAACCATAGCGAAGCCTTGGATCATCTCTTCTTTAGGTACCCATTTACTGCTAAGATATGGTTACATTTGGTGAAATCTGTGAGACCCACCCGCAAAAAATCAAGAACGTTTCAAGCTAAAGCTACTTAGATCGTCCAACTATCCTATAAACTACCGATTGTTGGCAATATTCTCAAGCTTCTGTTCAATGCAACCATATACCATGTTTGGTGGGAAAGGAACCAGCGTATGTTTGGTGATTCAAACCGCACTACTAGGGGTATCATAAATGATGTGGTTTTTGATGTGTTAACTCGGACAAGAAGATTGAAAGCGACTTTTAACAAGATTCAGGTGGCTGGCAGCATGCTAGTGGAGTGGGAGGTTGATACTTCCAATAGCATAGTCACTAGTAGGGTGTGTACATGGCTGAAACCCCGATGGGGCTGTTGGGCTCTTAACTATGATGGTACTATGGATGACAATAGGGTTGGTTACGGTGGTTTGTTTCGTGATGCCATGGGAGTGCCTAGCTTTGCGTATTTAGGTCCTAGAACTAAAAGGCATGTGCTGTGGGTTGAAATTCAGGCTATCTACAGGGGAGACTCTTTGGCCCTTTCCCGTGGATGGAATGAGTTACTTATTATGTCGGATTCTAAACTTGTTGTGGATATCCTTAAAAAAATCCATTGAGTGCCCTTGGAGAGTTCTAACCATTGCTCACAGCACTTGGGAAAGCATATTGTGCCTTAATCATGTGGAGATCATTCATGTTTGGCAGGAAGCGAACCAGCCGGTGGATATTTTGGCGAGCATGGATGCTGGGACTAATGAGTCTATTCTTATGCCTTGTAATTTCCCGTTGAATCTTACCATGGCAATATCCAATGATGCCAATGTCTGTACTTATAATCAATTGTAACATTCATTCTGATTAATTAATAAAGAATTTTTTTTTTACTGATAAGAAAAAAAAACTCTCTCCCCATATGTTTTCAAGAGAACACCATTCAGATGCTAATGGTCTAGCCATAGCCTTGTGTTTCCGTCATTCCCTATGAGATGCTTAATATGCGGTTCAACTATGTCTCGGAGCTTTAACATCATTCTCCAAATCCAAGAGCAGTCCTTTGGAGATTTCAAGGTCCATATGGACTCATGTTTGAGGTACTTAGCATGTACCCATTTGACCCAAAGACTTTCCCTTCAAGATGTAATCCACCAAATGTGCTTTAAAATGCCAGCCTGGTCCATTCATGGGGTTTACAGATTGTAGCCCAACTGATAGTATGGAGTTTCCTGGATAAGTCTGGTCCATCCCATAGGAATCTTACAAACATTGATTCAATTTGTTGAATTAGCTTGCCCGGAAGCCCAAAGACACCAGACCAATAAATGTAACAACTTTGGAGCACTGACTTAATGAGGGTAAGCCAAGTTGCATAAGAGAGTGGTCTAGTTTTCCATCCTACAAGTCTCTTCCTTCTCCTATCAAGTGTTGGGGTGCAGTCTTGATAGGATAGTTTACCTGAGATTAGTGGAACTCCCAGATATCGAATTAGAAGGGGGCTAGTTGAAAACCCCGTGATATGCCTCAACCTTTCCATCTCTTGATTGGACAAACCCACAAAAAACTAAGAGAATTTATCCCTGTTGACTTAAAGCCTTGAGATGTCAGTAAAAATCTCCAATAGGCTATTAATGGTTACAAGAGAATGTTCCTCTGCCTTGGTGAAAATCATAAGATCATGTACAAAAACTAAATGAGATAGGTTAGTAGCTTTACACTCAAGGATAAGAGCAAGTTGATTGCTTTCCACCCATTTCTCCATGAGACTTGAGAAGATCTCCATTACCAAGCAAAACAGATATGGGGACATGGGATCTCCTTGCCTTAAACCCCTTATTTTTTCAAAGAATCATGTTGGACTTCCATTGATAAGAATTGAAATTTTTGGGGTTTTGGGGTTGTAATGCATTCCATGACCCAACCAACAAACTCATCAGAGAAGCCCATTCTCTGCATAACTTGAAAAAATCCCCAAGAATAGAGTCATAAGCCTTTCTTAAGTCAATCTTCAGTATTGCTGCCCTCGAGTAGCTCTTCCCCTCAAAACCCCTTACAATTTCATGACACGTTATAAGATGGACCTCCCTTCTATGAGTGCAGATTGGTTAAGGCTCATCAGATATCTTATCACTCCTTTCAATCTATTTGCCAAGATCTTGGTAATGAATTTTTAAATAAGATTACAAAGAGCAATAGGTCTATAATCATTTATGATCGCAACATCATCACTTTTGGTATTAAGGAGATAAATGTGGAATTGGTCTCTCTTAAAAGCCAACCTGAATTGAAGAAATGCCGAACAACTTGTATCACATCCTTCCCCACAATCTTCCAAGCTGCCTTAAAGAATGATAGTGTGAAGCCATCTGAATCTAGAGCTTTCCCTTTCAAATAACAGATTTTACTTCTTCCTCGATAATTTCCCTTGTGAGAAATAAACTTTGATCTTCACTTAAAGTTCTTGAAGGGTGCCACACATGATGACTTGATGGATTATCAATTGGTTGTGGGGTCAAATTACTCTTAAAGTACTCGATCAATAGCCTCTTCACAAATTTCCTCTTCACTTCCCAAGATACTTCCATCTCTTGCTTTATATGCAAGATCTGATTTTTGTTTCTCCTAATCATTAGAGATCTATGGAAAAATGAGTTGTTTCCATCACCTAATTGCAGCCATTTCACATGTGATTTTTGTTTAACCATACTTTCTTCCAATTTCAGAGCATTCATGTAGGCCTGAGTTGTCTCATTTTCCAATTTGGGTAAGGCCATGATGTTATTATCATTCAACCTTCTCGCCTCTTGGTCTCGATACATTTTTTCATGCAACACCTTTACTTATTGATCAACTTCCCAAATGATTCCTTATTCCATTGCCTCAGTCTAACCTTCACAAATTTCAATTTCTTTGTCACTCTGAATAAAGAGTTTCCATCCACTTCAATCTTCCATCCTTCTTCAACAATTTAAAAAAAAAAAAATTAGCATGAGATGTCCACATATCAAAGAATCTAAATGGTTTTGGCCTACCATTCTTTACTTCTCCAATTGAAACAAAACTAGGTGAGTGATCATAAATGCCTCGCAAGAGAAAATTCGCCTCAGATAAAGGAAACTCTATGAGCCACTCACGATTCACAAGAACTCTATCCAACTTGCCTTCAATCCTATCATCACCCTCCTGCTTGTTCCACCATGTGTATTTATGGCCCCCACCATTTTAAGTCTTGTAATTCCACTTCCATTAAACAGTCGTTGAAGTTTTGTATTGCTGAAAATTTTGGTACATCCCCCCCCAATCTTCTCAAGTGTATACCTTGTGCAATTGAAATCTCACATAACAATCCATGGCATCTTACTTGAACTACTAATGTTTCAAATTACTTCCCAGAGCTGCACTCTCTCTTCCTTGAGAGTTTTTGGTGTAGATGGTAGAAAATAGAATGGTTTTCTTAATATCCATAAGTTACATCTTCATAGAATGGTTTTCTTAATATCCGGAATGTTGATAATATTTATGTTTAACATATCCTCCCTGTATAGAACCCAGATTTTTCCATTTTCATGATTATTGTAGTTATCAATCAGCTTCCACCCACTAAAGCTCTTCCTTATAATCTTCTCTTTTTTGTTTTTTAACCCTCGTCTCAACAAGGATGCAACAACTTGGCTTATGAGATCTCAACAAATAATCAACTTCCTTTTGTGTTTAAGAGGCATTCAAACCTTTGATCGATGTTCCATGTAAGAAACTGAATCATGGAATTGATTGTTCATTGGTAAACTCCCCGCTTTCTTTAATGTTTTGAAAGCCTGTCGACCACTGTATTCTTTTTCCTATTTTTTGGATTGAAACACGCCGAGCCATGACAGTTATTGTCAATGAAATGGAGAGCTAAGATGACGGTTATGGTTATGGGAAGGATGAAAATTTGAGGCACTGGGAAAGTGGTACCATGATGGCTTTTAAGAGTTTGAATGAATAACGAAGTAGGGGTATGATACTGAATGGCATATTTTTCAAGGATCATATATCATTGGTGTAACGCACAAATTGACTAGTCTCGCATTAACAACTACACTATAGTTGCCGAAAACCTTTAACAACCCCCATGTGACGACTTCTTGATTCAGTCTATTGGTAAGTTGACGGTGCTCCATTAGAATTCTTTCATGGCTACCATTTAAGAATTTTTTGGCTTAATAAGCAATACACCTCCATGTTATTATGGTAACGTGTCATCATCATCATCATCATATATATATAAACAGTAGCCTTTAAGGCTCAAACCACTTTTCGCTCTCATACACATGGACAATTGGTTCCTTTAATTTTCCCAAGACACCCTCATCTCTTCCTCTCTCTTATTCACCTTCATAATCTCTTCCCAAAATAATATTTGCTCTCTTTCCTTAATATTCTCTCAAGATTCTCTGTTCCATCTCTTTCAAAAAATTCTCTTACTCTCTCCTTGATGATGAGGAATTTGGGCCCGAGAGGACCGAGCCAATTGACTGAGCGAACCATCCTGGTCCAACCAACCTACCAACTTGTCAGGTGATCCCCCAATTCAATATGTCAGTCACGCATACCTAGCATCCCATCAATGATAGGATAATACAAGCATCAACTTGACCATTTTGGGGGGACGTTATAAGTCTAGTTATCAAAATACACGTGAGACGACTACTCGACCGAGGAATAACAAGCCACCCAAGGACAAGTGTTATTGACATATTACCATCCATGATCATCGAGCCAACCGAGACGACTAGTAACATGATGACTGATCTGCCCCGGCTAATGTAATTACAAAGCTGACTTAGTGATAGGTGTCGACTGTAATCAAGATGAAAAGGCGGTTGCAAGACACAGAATGACATATGAGGACAACCAATCTGACGTTGACACGTGAACTACTCGCCCACCTTCCTCTAAATAACTTGAGGAATATTTCTAACAAAAACGACATGCTAATACGGATCTTGGAGGAGAGGACCATGCGTAACTACCAGAGAAAATCCTCATATAGGAACTTCGGAGAAGAAGGTATACACAAATATAACATAGAATAAAACTAAAAAGATTTTAACCTCCGATCACTGACTTGAGAGTCGGAGGGGTATAGGCCAGCACCACACTAACGCCATTCACTGTCTTGGTGCAGGTGGGATCTATGAGTAGGACTCCAGATCGAGGGTGATCTGAAGGACCATCATGGTGAGTCAGAGCTCGACATCATTAGTTGGCGCCATCTATGGGAATCAACGAAGTGATTTCTGGCAAGACAAAGGTCATATGGTTGAAACTCAATTTAGAACAATGAAAGCCCGCCGGAATGCCTCATCCACAAATGATCAGGGCAGAAAGGAAGTTGAGGTGGCCAGAAATGCAAGTTTGGAACAGCAGATACAAAACCTCAACCGCAATATATAATGAATGACACAGCAGAACTAGGAGCTAAGTCGTAGGCTCATGGAGTGGATGGAGCACCAGCATTCCGGTGATGAAGAGACTTAGGAGGCCACACTCCCTAGACCAGAGATCGAACAAGGGTATGGAAGAGAGAGGCAAGGGGATAGCCATGGCTCTGGGGCCTCCGTGTCTCAACAGACCAGAGACCTGGGCGGAGGGGCTACCATCAAATAAGAGAAGCATATTCAGAAGATGCAAGATCAACTGGACACTGTGATGGAAGCTCTTTGAGGTAAAACCCCTTTCATGGTAGAGGCCCTAGTGCAAAGGACCGACCACCCGTTATCCATGATGATCATGTATCATCCTCTCCCCAAAAGGTTTGGGATCCCTCAAATTGAGCCCTTCGATGAAAGCTAAAACCCATTTGACCACCTCGAGACTTACAAGACCTTGATGCTCTTGCATGACTATTCGAATGGGGTCATGTGCAGGGCTTTCTCGGCTACCTTTAAAGGCTCAGCGTGAAAATGGTTCAACAATCTTCAATCGAACAACATCAACTCTTTTTCTGAGCTGAGCCAATCGTTCGCCTGTCACTTCATAGGAGGGAGACACTATCATAGGCCTACTACCTATCTACTCAATGTTAAACAATCAAAGGGAGAGTCATTAAAAGACTATGTCTCCCGCTTCAACCAAGAACTGATGTAGGTAGATGACACTGATAAGAAGGTGGTGTTCATTATCTTCATGGGTGGGCTACTGCCCATAATGTTCTTATTCTCTCTTTCCAAATCCCCACCGAGCAACATGGCCGAGCTGATGCTTGGAGCCCAAAAGCACATGAATGCTGAGGATACGAAGGCTACAAGGAGAGACCGGGAAAATGAACATCGAGAGCTGTTGAATAGAAAAAGGGATGAATAACCAAAAGCTATGGAAGGTGAAGCAAGAACGAAGAAAACTATTGACCAAGTGGTAAAACTGAGGGAGGCACATGCACCCGTTCGGTGAATGTAGGTATATACTCTGCTCAATTCACCCCTCAAACAGGTCTTTATGTACATGCGAGACAACCCATCCTTAAAATGGACTGAGAAGCTCAAGACCCCTCTGAAAAAGAAATCCCAAAGGAAGCATTATCGATTCCATCAAGACCACGGCCATAACACAGAGGATTGTGTCGACCTAAAGGATCAGATAGAAGCACTCATCCGATAAGGCAGGCTGAGGCATTTCATAGCAAGCCTCCCCCGGACCTCATAAGGGGCAGAAGAGGAGGTACCAAGCTGAAAGAATCTTGAATCTAAATCACTGCGAGAGATAAAAGTCATTGTCAGAGGATCTGCAGGAGATGGCGAGTCAAAATCAGCTCAAAAATCACACGCACGGGTGATGAGGGCATCACAAGGGGAGATTTACTCGACTGACTGACCCTAGAAGTGCCCTCAGACCAATCAACAAGATATCACGTTCATAGAAGAAGATTCCCAAGGAGTGAAGCACCCTCATGATGATGCTCTAGTGGTCACATTGGTCATAGCAAACCACTGAACCAGAAGGATACTCATAGATAATGGCAGTTCAGCATACATCCTATACCTATCCACCTTCGAGCATATGGAAATTGGAAAATATAAGCTTCGACCAATAGTGGCGCCTCTAGTAGGATTCATCGAAGATAAATTATACCCTGTAGGAATCATCACACTCCCAATAACAGTTGGGGTCAGTCCTCGCCAAGTGACCAAGGCAGTAGATTTCTTGGTTGTCGATTGTCCCTCAGCATACAACAACATCATCGGCAGACCGACACTAAACAAAATGAAGGTGATTACTTCTACATATCACTTGTTAATGCACTTCCTAACTAAGGAGGGAGTCGAAGAGGTCAAAGGTGACTAAACAATCGCCCGAGAGTGTTACGTGGCGTCTCTAAAAGGGATAGAGACAAAGGAGGCCCTCGTCATTGATGACATGAAGGGTAGAGATGACATCCAGCTGAAGCAGACTGGGCCTGTGGAGGATCTAGAGGAGTTGAACATCGATCCTAACAAACTGGAATGGGTCGTTCAGGCTGGGAAGATGCTCTCAAAAGAACTTAAGCTCTGCTTGCAGAAACTCCTGAGGCTCTACGTGGATGCCTTCACGTGGACACATGTAGACATGCTAAGAATTGACCCAAGGATGATCACACATAGGCTAAGTGTCAACCCTTCAGCGAGACCCATTAGACAGAAGAAAACAACCTTTGCTATCGACAGAAACCAAGCTATTGCTAAAGAAGTGGATATATTGTTAAAAGTAAGGTTCATACGAGAAGTCACCTACCTCAATTAGATCACCAACGTGGTGTTAGTCAAGAAAAACAATGGTAAGTGGAGGATGTGTGTATACTTCACCGACCTCAATAAAGCCTACCCTAAAGATAGCTTCCCACTCTCAAGAATAGACACACTAGTCGAATCTACCTTCGGGTAAGCCCTGCTCAATTTCATGGATGCGTTCTCATGTTATAAGAAGATAAGAATGGAAAAGGAGATCAAGAAAAAACACCATTCATCACCGATCGAGGCACATATTGTTACGAAGTCATGCCATTTGGATTAAAAAATGCAGGAGTCACTTACCAGAGACTGGTGAATAAAGTGTTCGAGGCATAGATTAGGAGAAACATAGAAGTTTATGTAGACGACATGTTAGTGAAGAGCATGGAAGCCGAAAAGCACATAGACGACCTGGAAGAAACTCTTTGCACCCTTAGGAGGTTTCAAATGAAGCTCAACCCTGCTAAGTGTGCATTCGAAGTGTCGTCAAAAAAGTTCCTCAGTTTCATGGTATCTTACAGAGGGATAGAAGCCAATCCCCAAAAAGTTGAGGCTATATTGGGTATGAAGCCACCGTAGACTACGAAAGAGGTACAGCGGTTAGCAGGAAGAGTTATGGCCCTCAATCGATTCATCTCAAGGTCCACGGATAGATGTTTTTCTTTCTTTTGCCTCTTGAAGAAGGGATTCGAATGGATGAATGAGACTGACCGGTCATTCCAAGATCTCAAAAGACACTTGGCATGCCTACCAACCTTTGGCCACACTAACCAAGGGAAAGACCTATACTTGCATCTAGTAGTGTCAGAGGTAGCAATAAGTTCAGTTCTAGTTCGAGATGAACACAATCAGACACCAGAATACTATATCAGCAAAGCCCTCCATGGAGCAGAGTTAAGATACCCACCCTTGAAGAAATTGGTTTTTGCACTCTTGACAATAGCCAAGAGGCTTAGACCTTACTTCTAGGCCTATCCTATAGTAGTGCTAACGAACCAGCCTTTAAGAGCGGTGCTGTAAAAATCGAAGGTGTCAGGTAGGATGGTGAAGTGGGCGATAGAGTTAGGTGAGTTCGATGTTAACTACTGACTGAGGACCGCTATAAAAGGATAAGTTTTGGTAGATTTCCTAGTTGAGTTGATGCCTGTAGACGTAGACAAGAGGAAATCCCCAGAATCATAATTGACCCTCCATGTGGATGGATCATCCATTGCTTCAACCAGTAGGGTTGGGCTATTGCTCACCATGCCTGAGGGGGTAGAGATCAAGTATGCAATTCGGCTGGGATTTAATGCAATGAATAATTAAGCAGAATACGAAATGTTGATCGCAGGATTGAGTGCGGCAAAAGAAGCAGGGGTTGTGTGTGTGACCGCCTACACTGATTCTAAGCAGGTCGAGGGACAGGTGACTGGTGAGTATGAAGCCAAAGAAAACAGAATGAAAATTTATATGGCCAGAGTAACGAAGCTCGTGTCCCATTTTAATGTCGTCAAGGTCCAGCACATCTCGAGAAGTCAGAACTAGCATGCAGACCAATTAGCACTACTAACATCTGACGACAAGTATGTGACAAGGAATCGATTGTCTGTAAGTCACCCCACCAAACTTAATACGGAGAATGAGCTGAGCATCCATGTGTGCACAAGTGAGCCTGAGGACGACTGGAGGACCCCAATCATGCAGTTTCTCAAAATAAGAGATCTATAGCCTAACTGAGGTGAGGTCAAAAAACTCAAACTCCAAGCCAATCAGTATACCTTGATAGATGATGTCCTCTACAAATGGAATTTTACCATGCCTTACTTAAGATGCCTATCTCTAGTTGAGGCTAATTACGCCATGAGGGAAGTCCATAAAGGAATATGCAAAAACTATTCGAGCAGTCGATCACTCGTCCATTAGCTAGTTAAAGCAGGATACTATTGGCCATCCATGCAGGCCGATGCGGTGAGTCTTGTCTGGAGGTGCGATAGTTGCTAGAGGTTCGCCGGCATTCTTAGACAACCCGTGGAAGAGCTCATACCCATCATGGGGCTATGGCCCTTTTCCCAATGGGGAATAGATATTATGGGTCCCCTTCCCCTAGTGAGAAGAAAGAGGAAATTCCTTATTGTGGTTGTTGATTATTTTACCAAGTGGGTCAAGCCGAGGTGCTAGCAACTATCACCGAGAGAAACATACGTGACTTCGTTTGGAAGTCCATAATATGCCGATTCAGAATACCACAGGTAATAATCACTGACAATTGGAAACAGTTTGACAACATGTACTTCCATGAATTTTGCTCTCAACTGGGAATCAAAAACCATTTTTCCTCTCCAACACATCCCCAGGCCAACGACTAGGTGAAGGTGACCAATAGATCTATTCTGAAGATAATCAAGACTAGGTTTAAAGCATCGAAGGGATAGTGGGCTGACGAGTTACCAGGGGTCCTATGGGCCTACCAAACCACCCTAAGGAGCCCTACAAGGGAGATAGTATTCCTTAGCCTTTGGTTGTGAAGCAATTAAACCAGTGGAAATCAGGATAGCAAGCCTGAGGACCTAAAAACCACTGATCGAGCAGGCAGAGGGAGAGCTACGGTTGAACCTAGACCTGTTAGAAGAGAAAAGAGATGAGGCCTCCCTCTGAGTGGTAGCATATTAGCAAAGGATGATGAAATACTACAACTCCAGAGTTCGATTGAGGGGTTTCAACAATGGAGAGCTTGTCCTCCGAAAGGTAAGTATTTCAACCCAAACTTCGAGTGATGGAAAGTTGGGACCCAAGTGGGAGGGACCCTACCGAGTAACTAAGTCAGTAAGGAATGACACTTATTACCTGGAAACCATTCAAAGGAAGCTTTTACCTCAACCATGGAATGTTGAACACTTGAAAAGGTATTACCAATAGTTGTATGCTTTCAATTCTAAAATAATGAATTTGTATACCGTCATGTGTGATGCAACACTCTATAATTAACGTCCTGAGTGATGTCAAAAGAATAGACTAAGTCCAGTAAAACGACCCTCGGTCTTATACAACGGTCTACAATTAACGTCTCGAGTGATGTCAGAAGAATGGACTAAGTCTAGTAAAGTGACCCTCGGTTTATTACAACATTCTATAATTAACGTCTCGAGTGATGTCAGAAGAATGGACTAAGTCCAGTAAAACGACCCTCGGTCTACTACAACAGCCTACAATTAACTCTCTGAGAGGTGTCAGAAGAATGGACTAAGTCCAGTAAAATGACCCTCGGTCTACTACAATGTTCTATAATTAACGTCTCGAGTGATGTCTGAAGAATGGATTAAGTACAATAAAATGACCCTCGGTCTACTACAATATTCTATAATTAATGTCTCGAGTGATATAGGAAGAATGGATTAAGTCTAATAAAACGACCCTCGACTTACAAGGATGGCCTACAACTAAAGTACCGAGCGGTATGTAGAGACGTTAAACTAAAACAAGCCACTTGAACAAATGAATGATCTTTAAAATATCATTTTGGTTATAAATGTTGGCATAAGCAATCAAAAAGAAGAAACTATTCATTAACAGTTGGTGCATAAAGAGAAAGGCCCAAAAGCCCTGATGTAAAGGGAAAACAAACTAAAAATGGGCCTTATCCTCAGGATGTCGCATCCTCCTTCTCCTCGTCCCCACCCTCTATTCCCTTGGCATCCTCAGCCCTAATGGAATCAAACTCAGCATTGTCCTTGAACATTGAAAGGTCAAGGTCCAGGTACAATTGCAAGGTCTGGAGACGAAGGGTCTCAAAGCCGCTGATTAAGTACTCAGTGGCCTCATCATTAAAAGCCTTGGACTTCAGATAAGAGGCGACCGCATCCCCAATGACTTTTTCCTTCTCTGCATCCCAATGGGACTTCATCTCATCTAGAGATGCTTGCAACATGGCGGCCCCAGCTTTCTCCCCTTCAAGCTGGTCTCGGACTTCTTCCAGTGCAGTCTCATTGCCCTTCAACTTGTCCTCCATCTCGGCAAGTTTCCTCCCCAGCGATGACCATTCAGAATTGACCTTAGACAACTTTTTCCTGAGTTCACCGATATAAGCATCTGTGGGGAGCTGACGACTCAAGAGTACTGCCATCTTCGTCAACACCTACAAGAAGAGATGCTCAGTAATAGATAAAGGAATAATGTTAGTAACCGAATTGATGGACGGAAATAAGCATTTTACCTTCCCGAGGTTGAAGAAGGTATTTCTTGCCAGGGCACTTGTACTGTTGCTCCTGAGGTTCCCCATGTCATAAAAAAGCACCGAACAGAGGTGAGCAACCACCTAGTCTTCATCCTCCAATAAAGAAGGGGGATCCCTCTCCTTCCCCTTAGAAGAAGACCCCCTTGGGGTGAAAAAAGGAAGTCATTGATGCACTTGTCAAAAGTAGGAGTAGTCTCCAACGCCACTTATAAGTCAACAAATGAGGGAGGGGGCAAGGTGGCCGAAAGGGCGACTATAGAAGGAGCTATGCTCAATCGGTCCTTCTCAACTGAGCGGTTATGGGTGAACTTTGGCTTCTTATGTGAGATGTCGGTTAAAACCTTCGAGGAAACCCTCGCCAAGGAAGCCTTCGGCTGTCTAGCAGACATATCTACAAAAAGAGAGAAGCATAAGAGTTTAAAAATAAAAAAGATGAATGATGATGATGATGATGAAATGAGGAATGAATGAGATGAAGAATGGCGAACGACCTGGTTGATCGATAGGTGAGGCAGACGGCCTAGAGGAAGGAATTTCGGGGCCGAATAAGTAAGAAGAGAGCGATTCAGGGTTTACAAGCAGAGAGTAATCCCAAACCAGATAAGCAAAAGCAAGCTCCAACCTTGCAAGTTTGACCTTGGATACTGGATGCTCAGCCAAGGTTTAAAAATAATGAAGGTTAGACCAACTAAATGGAAAATGAGTAAGGAAAACTATGATGATCGAGAGTTACCTTCTTTACACGACTCTCCCCATATCTTGAGGACTGTGTGGACTCGATCGACAGGAGACTCCCACAGGAAAGACTCCAATCCGTCCCCAGACACAAAGAAAATTTTCTTTTTCTAACCCTTATTTGATGTTGGAAGACCCCAGATTAACGTTCTTCTAGGGTCTGAGCGGTAAAGTACCACCACCCTAAATGCATCTCCACTACCTTGTAGTAGTAGAGAAATTCGGGGACGGTGAGGTAATCCCAACCGGTACTGCATGCAGACCATAACACCATGCAGACGATCAAAATCCTCCACCCATTAGGCATAATTTGCCCTAGGGCTAGACGAAGGTAGGTGAGGAGTTGACGAACGAATAAAGGGATAGGAAAACACAAACCGGCTTCTAAAGTCTGCTAAAAAATTGAAACCTCGTTCAGAAGACAACAAGGGGCCCACTAGTCAAAAATAGGTACCCTCAAATTGACAGCTCTAGGATTTGGTAGAGATGACGTAAATCCTTGAGTCGGGACTTCGACAGATTCAAAAGGATGCGCTCTGTGGCATACGGCTCACCAGCGAAATAAGACCATCTAGTAGGCTCCAAGGGTTGAGCTGAGTCAGGAGAATCTTCTCTGACCAAATTCTCGTTTAGGGGTGTGACAGACTAGGAAGATTTAGATGAAGTATCCGTACAACCGAGGGACCGAGTATTTCTAAGACCTGGTTTATAACATGACTCAAGAAGGGAGATTCAAACCCTAGGACACTCAGACCGGGAAGATGCTGACAAGTGTGAAAGTAGTAGCAAAAATGAGTTAAATGAAAACTGAAGGGAGCCTCGATAGGATCCAGGGTCAGGCTCTAAGGACAGGTGAAGACAGGCTAATGGTAACACGTCTACGACATGCAAAGAGGAGGGAAGAAGACGATGCAGGGATACAACTGGCTAGAGGAACGATGATGCTAAGATAAAGCAAAGAAAATGAAGGGGAATCACATGAAGGCAAATGGTAAGACAAAAAATACCTCTCAACGACTACCTTGGCTGATGAATTCTTGAGCACGATACTAGGGCGAGTAGAGCAAATAACTCAAACACAGCTTCGAAAAATGATCACAAAAGTTGAAAGACTTTAAAAAGGGGGGAGGGCATCCCTTTATAGGATCCTCAGGTAACCATTGAGCATCCAATCACCTAAACCCTCCCCCGCTGTTGGATAAAGGAGAAATTTGAGGAAACACAATAGCAAACGTAACTTGTCTTGTCGTCATTAATAGCGCGGGGCTAAAAAAAAGAGGGAGTTAAAGAGTCGGCGAACCAATCATCTAGGATGATCCGTTAGATTGCCAAGGTCCGTTTGGGTCAACGGACTAGGGAATGGGGGCAAGTGATGACGAGGAATTTAGGCCCGAGAGGACCGAGCCGATTGACTGAGTGAACCATCCTAGTCCAACCAACCTACCAGCTTGTCGAGTGATCCCCCTGTTCAATCCGTTGGTCCCATATACCCAGCATCCCATCAATGATAGGATAATACGAGCTTCAAGTCGACCATTTTGGGGGGATGCTACAAGTTTGGTTATCAAATACACGTGAGACAACTGCTCGACCGAGGAATAACAAGCCACCCAAGGACAGGTGACTGACAAATTACCATCCATGATCACCGAGCCGACTGAGATGATCAGTAACATGACGACCGATCTGCCCTAACTAATGTAATGACAAAGTTGACTGAGTGATAGGCGCCAACCTCAATCAAGACGAAAAGACGATTGCAAGACGTAGAATGATGCAAGTGGACAACCAATCTAATGCTAACACGTGTACTACTCACCCGCGTTCCTGTAATTGACTTGAAAAATATTCCTGATAGGAACGACACACTGGTACGAAACCTAAAGGAGGGGACCATGTGTAACTACCAGAGAAAATCCTCACATAAAGGGGGGAAACTTCGGAGAAGAAGGTATGCACAAATATAACACAAAGTAAAACCAAAAAGCTTATAACCTCTGATCACTGACTTGAGCGTCGGAGGGGTGTAGGTCGGCGCCACACCGACTCCGTTCATTGTCTTGGTGTAGGTGGGATCCGTGAGCAAGACTCCAGATCGAGGGTGATCCGAAGGACCATCGTGGTGAGTCAAAGCTCGACGTCACCACTCCTCTCTCTCTCTCTCTCTCTCTCTCTCTCAAGTCTTTATTTATTTATATTCACAAGTATCATCTTAGTCGTTTCACTCCAAAATTTATTTTATTTATATTCACAACCATCATCTTAGTTTCTAAGACAGTATTTGTCATTGGTGTTGTCATCAATTAAACCAGAGAGAGGGAGAGATTGTCAAGAAATCGGAAGATACAACTGGTGATGGATTTCTCGAATAGCAACAAACACATGCTTCATTACTGTTCTTTCTCACAGTGTATACAAATATCATTAAACAAAAACTATGAGTGTAACTTCATTGCAGGTACATCAAAGGAAGTGCTACAAGAGTCTTAACTTTTTTGCGTCGTGCAGCAACAAGAAAGACACACAGTAGGGTGAACGGGCACATCACCTACCGTGAAAAGTTCCTTATATTTAAACAATCATTGACGCCTAATGGAGAACGTAACCTTCCATTTCTTGTTGCCTATGTAGCATAGAGGTTTGCTGCACCATTATGTGGTGGAGGATTACTTCACAGTTTTCATTCTGCGGTGCTTAGAATGGAACTTAATTAGTCTACTGCCATTCTTCAAGGCCTTTTTTTTTTTTTGGATAGTGGCATGATCAATTTGAATGATATCAGGATTCATAAAAAAAAAAAAAAATACTAGCATGATCTAATGCTTGAGATGCAGTTCAGGGTTGCTCTAAGTGAGTCTGCCTACTCAAGGTTCTGCTTCAAGTGGGTCTCTCAATGTTGGAGTTCAGAGAATGTCGTATGGCCTCCTTGCCTTCAAGTCTTGTTAATCTCTCCCTTTATTATGTTACACTACCGTGCCTCAGCTATGAATGGCATCTCCTTTCATCCTCAAGGTAACACATAAGTAACAAACTAAGATTGCTATTCGCTATAAGATTGTCATTGTCATTGTAGGCTGAGATTCTACAATCAAGGAGATTGCGCATGACCCTGACAATCGTCTCTCTCTCTCTCTCTCTCTCTCTCTCTCTCTTAACTACGTGCGTATGACCCCAAACAATAGGAAAAAGATTTGGTGATTAAACAAATGGAGTTCACGTTTTTTGTTCACTCTTTGTTTTGCTAAATAGGTACCGCGTATCTCTGTTTTTCTCGATGGAAGCAAAGAATTTTATATAACATGCATGTAGATTGTCCAATTACTTTTGGTTCTTAGCAAAGTGGATATATTGTTCATTAACATGCATGTAGATTGGTCTTTCTATTAGAGAAAGGATGTTCTGTCTAGGAGTACCTTCTCACCCTCGCAAGGGGTGTGGGCCCCATATACTTTTTGTGTGGGACCCACACCTCCTATGAAGAGGCAAACAAAGCATACTGGATAGAACATATCCTTTCGATAATCATTATCTTGCAATATCTCTCCGAAATAGATGTTCTGTCCAGGATTTGGTGTCCAGGACACCAGGTGACTTCAAATGGAACAAAATGGGCAGGGTTAGATGAAATTTCAAATTCTTGCCCATTTTATTCCAAATGAAGTCATCTGGGGCTTGGATTACGTACGAATGAAGTTTGTACTGATGTGTACAAACAGCACCAAGGGGATGACGCATCACTGCCGAAAAGTGCCTTACACTTTTTGGGGGCACTTATCACTTTTCAGTGCCGATGTGTCAGACCCCTGGCACCATTCTAATGCATCCGTATGAATGCCAAAAAGTGTCTTACACTTTTTGGGGGCACTTATCACTTTTCAGCGCCGATGTATCCGCCCTCTGGCTCCATTCTAATGCATCAGTACGAATTTCATTCGTTCCTAATCCTTTCCGGTCATCTGGTGCCCTGGACACCAAATCCTGGACAAGAAATCTGCTCCCTATCTCTCTCTCATCCAATACGTATCCATCTCTATTTATATTGATTTTCACTTCCTCAAATCACTCTCTTTCACATATATTTTGCAAGCTAAAAAATCTCTCACCAACCACAAAATGCCACCTAATCCTTTTAATTTTTCTAACACACATCTCTATACTAAACGTTAAATTCTCTTTAGATAATAAAAAAGTTTTGAATTCTCTCTTTTTAAATCTCAAGATTAACTTTGCTATAAGACAATAATATATATGTGTGTGTGTGTGTGTGTGAATTACTATTATCATCACTAGGAAAAAAAGGTTATTATGTTAGGTCCTCAGGCATTTGTTATTACAAGTGTTTCTTACAAATGGAAAGACCATTTCATTGATCTAATGACTATTTTTATAATAAAAAATCCAAAGTCTAATTGAGGGGTCCAGAAAACCAAATTGTATTGATTGTTGCCAAATCATACTAAAATTAATGGTAAAGTAACACATTATTTTTTCATTTATGAGAAATAGATTCCACTGAACAGTCACTATGGAATCAGAGTTTCTAGCTCTAGCAGTTGCTAGAAAAGAAGCAGAGTGGTTAAGAAATTTAATAATAGAAATTCCTTTGATTACAAAACCAATGAATGCCACCCATATCTATATATTGTGATAGTGAAATTTCACTATCAAAAGCCTATTGTAAAACTTGTAATAATTTTTAAAAAAATCTAGATATATTGGTCTAGGATATAGCTATGTTAGACACACTTACTCAAGAAGAGAGTAATTTCTGTAAGAAAGTATCAATTTTTTAAGGGCAATTATATTTGCACCTCAAATTTTTGTAAGCACACCTCGTCCATTTATAAGCCCACCTCGGTGATCTCCAATTATACCCTTATCTATTTTTAACCACTCCCTACTATGTCTTAATATGCACACCTCCATTTGAAACTCTCCAACCCGCGTACGAGCGTCTCCAATGTCCAACTGTTCCCTCCCTCATTCCCTTTTTCTTTCGTTTCTCCAGTTACTCCAACTGTTCCCTCCCTCCCACCGGCATCACCGGCAACTGAATTATGCCTCCACGACAACCACGGAACTTACCATCTACTTCTAGCACCGACAACGACGCCATCCACCGGTCAGGTAAGAGAATTTTTATTTTTTGGTTAAAAAAGATCTTCAAAAATACCATACAAAGAAATTAATTGAAAAATATTAGTTTAAAGAAGCGTAAACATCAATTGTTTACATTAAATTTCAGTAAATCAACATTTGATTTAAAATTGTGGTTTTTGTTCAATTTTTTTTTCTCACGGTAGGTTCGGCATAACCAGGCCGAACATCTTTAGGCATGTTCAGCACCTAGATGCCGAACATACTTGAAGGTGTTCGGTATCATAATGCCGAACATAGGAATGAATGTTCGGCATGGTGATGCCAAACACCTTTAGGTCTGTTCGGCATCTCAGGGCTGAACAAGCCTGAAATTTATGCTAAATAGGCCTGAAATTTTTTTTATTTTTTATATTTCAAATTTTTTTAATATTTTTTTTATTTAATGCCTCTATACACTATTCTATCATTTGATTCTTGGCATATGACAGATATGGAGGCCGGTCCTTCACAAGTGGTACCAACCGCATCTGTGCAACAACATAGGGTTAAGGACATCTCTCAAGTTAGGGGAGAGGTGTCTCATGTCAGTACCGAAGACTCTGATATGCTTATATTTTATCATCATTTCATATCCTTTAGTCTTTATTTTTTATTTGTTTTCTCTTTGTTT
>JAOXJP010064596.1:0-15530 GCA_025762735.1 Platanus orientalis | reverse complement strand
CCTAGAGGTCTGATATCAAGTGTGACACCCCCCCTGATGGGACACTCAGGAGGGGGACTCGAAAACCTCCAAAAAGTGAATTGATTCCGCCCCCCGAGTGTCCCATCAGGGGGCGTGGCGCATACGATATCACCCCGAAAACTTCGTTCTATATTAAATATTGTGAACTTGTAACAGTGCTTCGAGATTGATGCTCTCTCTCTCTCTCTCCTCTTTTGGAGGAATGATAAGATCTACATCACATAAATAAAAATAACTTATATGGATTGATAATAAAGATCTCGACAACACGTACAGATTACCATCTAAAGAGGGCTATAATGTTTTTATTTCATTTCTTTTCTTTTTACTAGGAATTTTGCAACTTTGATAACAAAAACTGGTCACAGTTCCACTCTGTCAGTCACATTGACTTCATTCTCTAAGCTAAATTCACCTCTAGAGAGGATATTCACGAAGGTCTTCGTGGCCTGACCAACAGCACGGGATGTCTTCTTTGCAGCTCCCTCAACGACTGGTTGCAAAGATATTATGGGCAAACTTGCCCTCTCCTGTATAATTGCTGTATATTATGAACACAACCATATATAATCAGTTCAACTAAAACATAGAGGACATAAAAGAGGCATCATAGGAAGTTAAGCCATGGCGAGTTTTAACATACGTACAGATGGTCTGTTGCCGTGCAAGAGTGCCAATCTGTCGAATTCCAGCTTCTGCTGCCTGCACAGCTTGAGTAGATTTGCTAACCCCCTCAGCTATATCCTGACTGAGTGCACATAAAATGAATCATTTCAGATGCAGAAGTAATTATCATTTGTTAAACCACTAGTAATGGTGGGGGCTCTGATGATTCACCTCCTGTATCAAATCAGTAATATAGGTTGCAGTCTCCCTATGAACACAAGTATTGTCACTATTGTTTAAGGGATGCTCTGTACATTCAAATTGCTCTATCATATAATGCAGAGTGAAACACTGTAAACTAAGGAGACACCGTTTTCTGAATTTTGGCCATGTCTATCACCATGTCATACAATGTTGGATGCTAGTTGGCACTTTTTTGAACTTAGACCTTTTTTTTTTTTTTTTGAACTATTACTTGAATACCATTTATAATAATTTGCATGCATATTGGCTAAATTAAGTTCGGATATATATATATATACAATAGTTTTGAAATTGGAACCAAGAAGGGGGACAATTTGAAGTTCAACTAGCTTTCATTGAATATAACTTTAAAGCATTTTGTTGGTTCAGCCTAGTTTGACCAGCCAGTTAGTCCAGTTTTCATATGAATGGCCATTTCTTGACCTGTTTGATTGGTTCTCAAATGAAGATTTTCTTACAAACAGAATTAACAGAGAAACAATTAAACCAGCCCATCTGGCAGTCCGGTCTGCTCTCATGATCTGAACCACATGAATATTATGCCACCTCTTGGACTGACCACAGCCCTGAAATTAGAGCCCAATGTTGCCATTGGGGCCACTAGGTGAGTGCCCAGTGACTAGATTGATGCTGGGCACATGATCCCCACATTGTATGGTCACAGTCAACCAATGTTTCTCCAATAAGAATGGCAATAAAAATATAGAGATAAATTTATCCACAAAAATATGCTTTACTAATTCTTGGAAGCACTTTTTGCATCAACTTTCATCCCCTAATTGCAAGAAAAATGAGTTGACTCCTGAGAAACTTAGACTCTAAACATCTCTACCCAATCCCATTATATATATATATATATATATATATAGATGTCCAGCATATAAACGAATTTTGGAATGAGACATACCAAAATAATAAGAAAATCAGTACATAATTCATAATCAGGATAAAAGCAGTAAATAAAAATCATTCCCTACAGTGTGCTGGGCGATTTGGTTGGAGTGCAACCAAAGAGTATTTGAGGGATATAGCAAGCCGGCCTATGTCATCTATTCAAATGCTAAGGATTTAGCTTGATTATTTTTATGTAATTGGCTTATAGCTTGTGTTGTTGTTTTCTTTTGGGATTCCTCATCCCTTTTCTTAATGAAAATTTCTTTCATAAAAAAAAATCATAATATGATGTGGGACAATCAACTAAAGTACTGTGGTAAAATCTTTAAAGATATAGATTTGGATCATCAGAAGATTAAACAAAGTAATTAAATCCAATTTATCAATGATTGTGTACAGTGTAGCACACCATGTGTTTGCAGGTCAACTGAATCCCCCCAATGTACATCTGGTTGTGGAGATAGAATCAACTCCCTGGAAACCTAGGCACTCATCTAGCTTAATTTCCCCAGGCATCGCTAATGGGGTTTGTTCTTGGGTTCACCCAGGCTACAGACGAGAACCTTCTTTTTAAATGACTAAAAAGAATTTTTTTTTAAATCAAGGAAAGAAGCAGAATGTGTTGAAAACACTGTCCACAACACTCAATTAATACTAACCATGCTATCCTGGTGGCTTTGTGATTATCACTTGAACAGTAATAAAAACAAAACTTATCCACTTGGATGATCATGATCATCTGATTTTGTATTTTTATTTTAACATTGTTTTTAAAACAGGACCAGAATGGACATTGAATTATTTGGACAGTCAACCAGTCACCTTTATGGGCCAGAGTCAGACTAAACCACCAACCATTGTCGAGCCTAAAACCATTTGAACCATCTGGTTGAATCATTGAGCCATTCAATGGTTCTGGACTCAAAACTCTATGAGAAACTTGATTAACACTCAAATTTCTTTATAAAATAGTGACTAAGAGGCCAAGCCAAGAGTAATAGAACCCTCAGCTCATGCTTTTTTTTTCTTTTGAAAAAACCGAAGAAATCAAAAAGGGGTAGCTTTCATCTACTTTGAGTCTTTGACTGCTCCACCGATTCTTAGGGCTTAAACCCACAACGAAACTTCAACCTCTGCCGAATCATTGAGCCATTCAATGGTTCTGGACCCAAAACTCTATGAGAAACTTGATTAACACTCATTTCTTTATAAAATAGTGACTAAGAGGCCAAGCCAAGAGTAATAGAACCCTCAGCTCATGCTTTTTTTTTCTTTTTGAAAAAAACAAAGAAATCATAAAAGGGTTGCTTTCATCTACTTGAGTCTTTGACTGCTCCACCGATTCTTAGGGCTTAAACCCGCAACGAAACTTCAACCTCTGCCAAAGAATCTCTATGGTTTCTGCAAGCCAATGCAATTGGGATAGTGAAGTTTCTAACCCCCCCCCCTCTCTCTCTCTCTTCCCTCTCCACAAACCGTGATGTGAGTTTCTTTTTGTGACTTTTTTGGTTAACCAAAAAGGAGAAATATGTATACATATTTCTAATAACCTATTTTTAATTTTAATATCTCAATTAATTATATCAATGACATCATTCTAACACAAAGTTTGAATTGCCGAACTGGTTTGTTAAACCACCTTTTTTTTTTATGATGAATTGGATTGTTAAACAATGAACTGGATTGTTAAACCATTAATGGCCAGCTCATACGATTTGGTGAGTGGTTTAGTTTTAGAAACATTGTTTTCGACTATAACATCCATCTTTTTTTACTGTTCACATGCACAACAAGAACCTACATCCTTAATTAAACATTGCACACCCTTATTTAATTGATCCTTTCTATTCAGAATAAGGCACCACCAAGTTGGCCATTACACACCAAAACAGCAACACACGCATTAACATATAGATGATGCATAAGGAGTATGGTACCCAGATGATGCGGTAGTATTAACTTGGCTTGAGAAAGTCCAACCATTGTGAAAGCCCAAGATCAAGAACACAAGATGCAAGAAGAAGACATGGTGCTGTCCACAAGATTTTCCTTTTAGTTTTCTGTTTCAGAAATTATTTTAATTGTTTTCTTTCTATTTTAGAAATGTTTTAGTAATGGGATTGATATAATAAGGCCATATGAGATATGGGGAGGGGTTAAAATTAATTTAAAATAGTTTAGGACTATCTTTAGGAATTTTAAAGATTTTTTTAGAATTTTTCTGGGTTTTTTTTTTTTTTTTTTTTTGTTGACCATACAAGGGAGGGGTATTTTGGTCCAATTTTGAGTTTTTTTTATTATAAATAGGTCATAAAAACCTCATATACGATCGATCATATTATTGAATAGAGAAGATTTTGAAGTTGTACAGCTCGTGGAGTACCTCTCTCTCACATCACTTAGTTAATAAGTGAGAATTTCTCTCCTCTCTCTTATTTCTTCTTTCTTTCTTCTCCTCCTTCCTCAATCGTGCAGCCCCTTCTAACCTTTTATTTTCTTCTAAAGATCCTTCTTCTCTTCCATATTACTTCCCCATCACTTCTTACATTAACTTTTCTTATCCCATTAATTTGAATGAATTCATTATGAACCAACACCTTGTGGCTACCAATGCCTTGGAAATTTGAAATGAAATGATTACATTACAGGTGGCTTCCAAACACAGCCTTACTGTTTCACTTTCGGTTGTGGCCAACCAAAAGGTTGCCCATCAATTCAATAGTCAGGGTAATGACCAATCCGGCTCAAGTGAGGCAAGTTGGGCTCTTTATATATCAATTGCAAATTGGGAGAAAATTTGCAACAGAAGGTAACTTGTTTCCATGCTGAACCAGAAGAGGGTAAAAAATCCCTATAGCTTCTCTCTCTGTCTCTCTCTATGTCAATATATATATATACTCACCTGTGCCATTTTCTGGGGTATTTGCAAGGAAAGAGAAAAAGGGTGATTTATAATGACTTAGGTCTCTCTAATCAGCACTTACCACCCCCCTCCCCCAAAAAACTAAGACCTGATGTTGTTTTATTTAACATAATCACAAGCACAAAGACCAACTCTTTATTGGTCGTGTATCCCAGGCATTACAAAGGGAGAGAGTAATTAATGTCCCTAAACTTTGTTATTTTAGAAGACAGAAAATTTATCATCCATTGTTAGAGAAGTCAAGACTGATATAGACTACTTAAGGTTTTTTTTTTATTTTGAAAAGATTATGGTAATTTTATTTAAAAAGAGAAAATACTAAGCAATACAAGGGATGCTCAAGAGGAGCAGGGCGGAGGCTTACCCAACAAAAATGATAAAAAAGAAGCTATTTAACCATAAAAGGATATGAGAATCCCAGTCATAAATCCATGAGGTGAAAGGGGGGCCTTTCCTCTTTTGAGCAACAAACATCTAACCATAGATACGAGTAAGGGTGGCAACAAGAGTGAGACGGGCCTCCTTTGCTACACCCTAAAAAATTCTCCGGTTCCGTTCCTCCCAAATCGCCCAGCATAGGGTTGCTAGTACCATTAACCACATCTGTCTGCGCCCATGACATGAAGCATATTAGTGGATATGAGTATACATGTAGTAGAGGGTATTATTGTCTCATATACTTATATATTTATACATGTATACTGTCTACACTACACCATATAGTGTAGACCTATTTTATCAAATATAAATAAAGTATGAGTCGTATGAGAGAAATAATAACTCATACGATTCAGCCCCTTTCTTCTCCTTCTTCTTCTTCTCCTTATTCTTTTCCTTCTTCTTCTTAACTACAAACTACAATAGTATTAGATTCTAACTTGGTATCAAAGCATCATCGATCAGCAAGTTACTGCGCACCTCTCACTACTGGCGTCAGCAGTCATAGGCTGACGTCAACATCGTACAGACAACCTAGGGTTGAGAAGTTTTTTTTTTGTTTTTTTATGGATCTCTAATTTACAAAATTTATGAAGATCATCTTGGTATTAGTTTAGGTTATAAAGGATTTTTTGAATATTTTTTTGTGAAAAATCGAGAAAAATACAGTTTTGGGAGTTTTTGTCACCATATCGCATTGCAGTAGATTTAGTTGAGTTTGATGTGTCGTTTTGGCCCTATACTATCAGGTGACACAGCAAGAAGCAACCCCAGGTGAGTTGGGTCTGTATTGGAGGAGATTTGTTGCTTCTCGTGAAGCATACTTATGCCCTGCCTGTAGATGCGTTTTGTAAGCTCTGGTGCTCCACTTCGATAAACACAGTGATGCTTTTTGTGATGATTAGTGATCGTGTGAGAATGTTTTAAGTGATATTCTACGTGCACAAAGAAAGTTGTGCTTGCTAAGTATCTACCAGTACCAGTGCTTGACGTCACGTAAGCATCTACTATGTTGTTACCTGTGTTGTGCTTAAAGGTCACAGCTGGAGCACTATGTCTGAAGAAGTCAATCAGCCTTCACGAGTCTGGTGTTATCAATTGTGGTACACCTGAGATTACCTCAAATTTGTCTCAGCTTCAAATTACTACAGTAAAATTCAATGGGAGTAACTACGTGACCTGATCCAAATCAGCTCTTATTTATATTAAAGGAAAGGATAAGGAGGACTATTTGACTGGTGCAATTAAAACCCTAGCCCTGGATGACCCCAAATATTGGAAGTGGAAGACGGAGAATGCCTTAGTGATGGGGTGGTTGTTGAATTCTATGAAACCTGAGGTTAGTGGGCATTATTTGTTCCTTGATACAGTCCACCAAATCTAGAGTTCATTGTCTGAAACCTTTTCTGAGGTCAACCATGTTGCAAAAGTTTATGACTTAAGACAACAGATTGCTAAGTTCAAGTAAGGGGACCTCCCTTTATATATTTATTATTCCTCTCTTTGCAAGATGTGGGAGGAGTTAGAGCATTATACTACATATTGCCCGTCGTGTGTTAAGGATTCTACAGTCTACAAAAAACATGTGGAGGAGATTTAGACACTCGAGTTTTTAGCAGGCTTAAATTCTGAGTATGAACAGGTTCGGATCAATCTCCTTGGCAATGACCCTTTACCACCATTCCATGAAGTTTACACTCATATTCATCGTGAAGAAAGACAACGGGGTATAATGAGTGCAACACCTAGTATTGAAAAATCAGCACTTGCCTCCTCATCTCAACGAGGAGGCTGTGGTGGTAGTGTTTTCCGTGGACGTGGAGGCCGATTTGGTGGGATCATCTCTAATGATCGAAATAAACTCATTTGTGAGCACTGTGGTCGCACACGCCACACCAAGGAGAATTGTTGGGACTTACATGGTCATCCTTCGCCAGAGCAAGTTCGTTCATTTCCCCGTGGTGGTTTTTGGGGTGGCAGAGGTGGTGGTCGTTTTGGGGGAAGTCTAAGTGCATACATAGTGGCTTCTACATCCACAAATCATGTGTCTACTATTTCTTCCATATCCAATGATAGTGGTGGTCTCTCTCAGACTGAGGTTGAGGCCTTCCAACACTTTGTTGCCCACCTTGATACATCTCAAGCAGCTCTTACTTCTACTTTTGCTCACACAGGTACATTTGGGTCAGCTTTCTTTGCCTTTGTCTCATCTCCTCATGCTTCCTGGATTATTGATTTAGGGGCATCATATCATATGACTAGACTCTCTTTCATTCTTATCACGTTAGTTCTAGTAGGGATAAAATACGCATCGCTGATGATTCATACTCTTTTGTGGCTGGTCATGACGATATTCATGCCACGTCGAACTTATCCTAATCCTCAATCTTGCATGTGCCTAACTTTACATTGAATCTGTTGTCCATTAGTTAACTTACCAAACATCTGAATTGTTGTGTTACCTTTTTTCCCTCTCATTGTTGTTTTTAGAACTTGGTGACGAAAAAGACGATTGGCTTGGGACATAAGAAATATGGGCTTTATTTGTTGGATTTGAGTACACCGGTTGCATCTCCAATCATAAAAATGAACACATCACCTGATGAGTTGTTGCAGTGGCATCGTAGATTAGGACATCCTTCTGTTTCTTTGTTGCATCAAATGTTTCCACATTTAGTTTCTTCATTTTCTGCTTTTCAGTGTGAACATTGTCAGTTAGCAAAACATTGTCATTCAATTTATCCAACAAGCAATAAAAGGAGTGATTTCACCTTTTTCTATTATACATTCTGATGTTTAGGGCCTTTCACCCACTGTTTCATTATCTGGCTTTAAATATTATCACTTTCGTGGATGATTTTTCTTGTACCACATGGATGTATTAATTGAAAAATAAAAGTGATGTGTGTATTACCTTTAAATCATTTCATAACATGATTGTGACACAATTTGGTGCTAAGATTCGTATCTTACATTCTGACAATAGGGGAGAATATATTTTAGGCAATCTATCATCGTTTCTTGATGAGTCTGGTATTCTTCACCAAACTACCTGTCCTGGCACTCCAGAGCAGAATGGAGTAACCGAATGAATGAATAGGCATCTACTTGAAATAGCCTGTGTTATTATGTTTACCATGCATGTACTCAAAACCTTTTGATCCGACGCGGTCCAGACCGCAGCCTATCTCATAAATAGATTGCCTACCTGTGTTCTTTCCTATAAAACTCTGTTTGAGGTACTTTCTCCCTTCTCTTCCTCCTCTTCCTCATCTTCCTTATTTTTCCTTTCTTTTAAAACTTTTGATTGCATTTGTTTTATTCATATCCCTAAATTTGATCACACCAAGCTTGATCCTAAATCTCTTAAGTGTGTATTTTTGGGTTATGCTGCCAATCAAAAGGGATATAAGTGTTATCATCCTCCTTCCCGAAAGCGGTTTGTCTCTCGTGATGTCACATTTTTTTAATCTATTCCTTTTTTTCTCTCCCTCAGGGACTTCTCTTCAGGGGGAGACTTCTAATGAAGATTCGTCTATTGTCCCCTTCCATTGCTTGTTCCTTCTTATTATTTTGATGGCACTAGTAGAAATAAATCGGAATTAAATGTGTACACCAGAAGAAAGAAGTCATCAAATGATCAAAAAGGTTATAAGAATTCCCCGGTTTCTCAAGCTCCCATCCAAGAGTCTTCTTTGGATCTGGGTCAAGACCAAGGTAACATTCCTTCTTTTGCACCCAGTGAATTAGATATTCCAGTTGCACTTAGAAAAGGTGTCAGGACCTGTACCCAACACCCTATATCTAACTCTGTTTCGTCTCATGCTTTATCTCTTTCATTTCGTAGTTTTTCCTCTTCTTTGGATCTTGTGTCTATACCTCACAATGTGCAAGAAGCTCTATCACAATCAAATTGGAGAAATGCAATGGAGGAAGAGACGGGTGCCTTGGAAAAGAACCAAACATGGGATCTAGTGGACCTTCCTAAAGGAAAGACAGTGATTGGATGTAGATGGGTATTTACAGTTAAATACGGGGTTGATGGCTCAGTTGAGAGATACAAGGCCAGATTGGTTGCAAAAGGCTACACACAAACTTTTGGCATAAATTATCAGGAGACTTTTGCCCCAGTAGCAAAGATGAACTCCATAAGGGTTCTCATATCCTTAGCAGCTAATTATGGGTGGCCACTTAATCAGTTTGATGTGAAAAATGCATTCCTTCAAACAGATTTAGAAGAAATCTATATGACTCCTCCCCCTGGTTTTCAGGTACTTAATAGTAAAGGGAAAGTGTGCAAGTTGAAGAAGGCACTATATGGATTGAAATAGTCACCTAGAGCTTGGTTTCAGAGATTTCGGGCAGCAATGGTTCAACTTGGTTATAGACAGTGTCAGGCCGACCATACTCTGTTTGTTGAGCACCAAGGATCAAAGATGACTGCGCTTATTGTGTACATTGATGATATAGTGGTAACTTGAAATGATGATAGTTAGATTTCCAGATTACAAGATCGATTGACTAAGGAGTTTGAGATTAAAGACCTTGGCTCTTTAAAATATTTCCTTGGGATTGAAGTTGCCAAATCAAAAAGGAAAATCTTTCTATCCCAAAGGAAGTATGTTCTTGACTTGTTAAAGGAAGCTGAAATAACTGGATGCAAGCTTTGTTCAACTCCAATTGAAGCATATCATAGACTAAAGGAAGATGTTATTGAATGGTTGATTGTTGCAGGAAGATACCAGTGTCTTGTTGGACGTCTTATTTGTCATTGACGAGACCATACATTACATATGCCATGAGTATAATCAGTCAGTTTATGCATGCACCCACTCAAGCTCATATGGAGGCTGCTTATAGAGTGTTGAGATACTTGAAAACTTTTCCTGGAAAAGGCCTCTTATATCAGAGACATGGGCATCATGAAGTGGTAGCTTATACTAATGCTGATTGGGCATGGTGAATATCAGATAGATGATCAACTTCAGGGTATTGTACATTTGTTAGAGGTAATTTAGTTATATGGCAAAGTAAGAAACAATCAGTAGTTGCTAGATCAAGTGCTGAAGCTGAATTCTGGTCTATGACTCATGGTATATGTGAATTGTTATGGTTGAGGATGTTAATTATAGAACTTGGTCTTCATGTTCTAGAACCTATGAACCTTTATTGTGATAACAAGGCTGCAATTAGTATTGCTCATGATCCTATACAACATGATAGGACAAAGCATGTAGAGGTGGATCGTCATTTCATCAAGGACCATCTGAAAGCAGGTTGTATCTACATGCCATTTGTTCAAACTAAGGATCAAGTGGCTAATATCTTCACCAAGGGACTGATTGGGGTGCAATTTTCTTTGTTGGTTGATAAGTTGGGAATGTTGAATATTTATTCTCCAGCTTGAGGGGGAGTGTTAGTGGATATGAGTATACATGTAATAGAGGGTATTATTGTCTCCTATACTTATATATTTATATGTGTATACTGTCTACACTACACCATATAGTGTAGACCTATTTTATCACATATAAATAAAATATGAGTTGTATGAGAGAAGTAGAACTCATACGATTTAACCCCTTTCTTCACTTTCTTCTTCTTCTCCTTCTTATTTTTTTTCCTTCCTCTTCTTAACTATAAACTACAATAACATTATATTCTAACTTGACAGGTCTGTGTCCATTATTTTTGTCATATTTTGTTTTCTCTGGTCATGATAAAGTTAAAGTAACAAATGGAACATTATCTTCTATTTCCGAGAAAGGAAGTATTAATGTATCACCTACTATGACCTTATCGTCTCATGTTTTGAAGTTTGCAACTAATTTTCTTTCCATTAGTCGCATTACCCATGACTTGAATTGCTCAGTTACCTTCATTCCTACTTATTGTGATTTTTAGGATCTAGCTTCGAAGCAGATGATTGGGAGTGGGTATGTAACTGATGGCCTCTACCTTCTAGATGTAGCTATAGATTCCTCCTTGTCAACAGTGTGTCATTCTAGTAGTAGTAGTATGAATAATACAGACTAGTTAATGCAATGGCATAACCGGTTGGGTCACATGTTTGTGTCCTCTTTGAGAATTTTGTTTCCTAGTTTGTTTTTGTCTAGTACTGAGTTAGAGTTTAAATGTGAAGTCTGTCAGTTATCTAAACATGTTCGAAACTCATATCCTCTTAGTAATAATAAAAATGCTATTTCGTTTGCATTGGTTCATTCAGATGTTTGAGGACCCTCTTCCACTACTTCATTTTTTGGCTTTCGTTATTTTGTGACTTTTGTGGATGATTGTTCTAGATGTACATGGATATACTTAATGATCTAGACCCAATTTGATAAACCCATCAAGATCTTGCGTTCTGATAATTGGGGGGGGGGGGAGTACATCTCTCAGTTGCAAAAATATTTGACAGAGTCTGGTATTGAACACCAAACTTCTTACGTTAGCACCCCTTAGCAAAATGGGGTGGCTGAACGCAAGAATTGACACTTACTAGAGGTTACAAGGGCTCTTTTGTTTGGCATGAATGTCCCAAAGATGCTTTGGTACTAGGCTTTACTCATTACTGCTTATCTAATCAATCGGATGCCCTCTTGTGTTCTCAACTCTCAATCTCCTATTTTTGTCCTGTGCCCCAACCAATCTCTTTTCCTTGTTCCTCCCAAAATATTTGGGTGTGTCTACTATGTTCATATACATAAGGATGCTAGGACTAAATTGGATCCCCGAGCTGTCAAATGTATTTTTTGGGGTACCCTTCCACCCAAAAGGCTACAAGTGTTATAACCCTGCTTCTGGTAAAAAGTTTGTTTCGATGGATGTCACCTTCTTTGAGTGTGTGCCATTTTTTTCTTCTTTCACCACCTCTCTTTAGGGGGAGAGTTTGGGTGAAGAGAGGTCTCCGTGTCTTCATTATTTTTTGTCACTCTCTACTCCTATTCATCTATCCCTCTTTGACTCTTTGTCATATAAATGGAAGGATATACTGGTGTATATGAGGAGGAAGAAGGACATGGCTTGTGCTCCACCTCTGGTTATCTCTTCGGATCCAGGTACTATCCATGTGACCTTTGAAAACAATGATAGCCTACCTATTGCTCTTCGCAAAGGGAAGAGGACATGTACTAATCATCCCATTTCTAATTTTGTTTCGTATCAGTCATTGAACCCTTCCTATACAACCTTTGTAAACTCTGTATCTTCTGTGCCTATTCCTTCAAATCTAAAAAATGCTATATCCCAGAGCCATTGGAGAGAAGCTATGTGTGTAGAAATGACAACTCTTGAAAAAAATGGGACATGGGAACTTGTTGACCTTCCATTGGGAAAGCAACCTGTAGGGTGTAAATGGGTCTATACCATTAGTACAAGGCAGATGGATCAATTGAGAGATATAAGACAAGATTGGTTGCCAAGGGATATACTCATATGGTATTGACTACTAAGATACTTTTGCACTTGCTGCAAAGATGAACTCAATTTGAGTTCTACTGTCTATTGCAGCTAACAAGGGCTGGCCACTTTGGCAGTTGGATGTGAAAAATGCATTTATTCATGGTGACCTTCATGAGGAAGTGTATATGGTATCTCCACCCAGCTTCAAAATTCCAGGAAGTGAGGGTAAGGTTTGCAAGTTGAAGAAAACATTATATGGGCTTAAACAATCACCAAGAGCCTGGTTTGAAAGATTTAGTGGGAGTTTGAAGTTCGGATAAAGCAATCATAGGTTGATCAGACCTTGTTTATTAAACATTCACAAAAAGGAAGCGCTGCAGTTATTGTTTATGTTGATGACATAGTGATTATTGGAATGATTAAGAGGAAGTGTGGAAATTGAAATTTAATCTTGGGGGTGAATTTGAAGTGAAAGATTTGGGAAGATTACTTCTTGGGTATTGAAGTAACTAGATCAAGGCATGGCATCTTCATCTCTTAAAGGAAGTACATTCTAGATTTGTTGACTGAGACCGGGTTATTAGGGGCCAGACCTACAGAGATTCCTATTGAGGCAAATCATTGGCTAAATGATCAGAATAGAAAACCCCTAATTGATGTTGGAAGATACTGAAGATTTTTGGGAAACTCATTAATCTTGCCTTTATAAGACCGGATATTGCTTTTGCAATTGGTATAGTTAGCCAATTTATGCATGCTCAGAGGGTACCTCATTTGGAGGCTACTACTCTCTGTACACTAAGGTACTTGAAGTCTGCCCCAGGAAGAGGTCTATTGTTTTCCAATAATGGGCATGTGAGAGATCCACCTCAATCTATTGTTCATTTGTAGGTGGGAACCTTGTTACTTGGAGGATTAAGAAACAAACTGTTGTCGCCCGGTCAAGTGCTGAAGCAGAATATAGGTCCATGGCACATGGCATATGTGAGGCTCTCTGGTTGAGAACACTACTTCATGAGATGGGATTTGCTGTACAGGTTCCAATTAGTTCATATTGTGATAACAAGGCAGCAATTAGCATATCCCATAATCCGGTCTAGCATGATTGGACTAAACACATTGAGGTGGATCGACATTTTATCCGGGAAAAGTTACTATGTCGGCTAAATGGTATCCCATTTGTTACTACAGAACAACAATTGGTAGACGTTTTGACCAAAGGAGCCACTAGGGTGCGACTCCTTGATATCCTTTGCAAGTTAAACATGGTTGATATACATGCTCCAACTTGAGGGTGAATGTTGAAGTAATGGGTGTAAGGGCATATGAGTCATTATTGTATGCATGAGGGTACTATTGGTATTTTACCAATGTATCCCTAATTTAATAATAAGAAGTATGCGTATGAGGAAATATAGAACTCATACGATTACTGCCTCACGTCTTCTTCTTCTCTCAATTATTTCTCTCTCTCTCTTAGATCCTTCACAACTGTATATTTCTTGTAAAATTAAGGTCTGACATGATTTTTCACTTCCCACTGGAATCACCATAGAAATGGTACTGTTCCTTCTTTGTTTGATGACATTAGCAGTGGCTTTCCCACTTGGATGGTTGGAAATCAGTCATGTTACAACTGACTTTTAGAAAACTAAGTCGCGACTGTCTCTAGCCTTTATCTACAGTGACCGTTGATTAACATACTTCACTGTAAAGATGTGGGGTTATTGCAGCTTCCATTTCTGAGACCTTTAACTCTCTTGGACAGAAACATGTTGGGAGTATGGTTACCTGTTAAGCAGTGAGTTTGCTATACAGTTTGCACCTAGAAGTTGCTACAATCCCCATAAGATTAATGAGAATACTCATTGAATGATATTTAAGTTCATGGGGGAAGAATTAATCTAGCAAATGTGTTCCAGATCTGAGGTACAGGTGTTTTTCATAAACTTCTAATAGTAGAAGCATCATGGGTAGCATCCATGCACATGCGGATTCCTGTCTTCTCTCTAATTCTGATCTTCTCCTATCTTAGTTCCTCATGCCTAACAAGGATGTGTTCTTGTCCCCATTTTATAGCCTGGAACATAAGGGGTGTTTCGTATCAGCTCAGGGGGCTTGTCAATGAAAAACTTCTTTCCATTTTTGTCTGAGCTATTTGTTACCTCTAGAGATGTGTGATTTCCTTATTCTAGTTCTATAGTTTTAAAATCCCCCAAAAAAGATCTCTACAGTGAAATACGCCATGGTATTTATGGAATGCACACAATTGATTATATATATATATATATATATATATTGTTGAGGCAGTCCCATAACTCTCAAATGACAAGGGCACTCCATTTTCTTTAATTGGGTTGTGTGAGACACCCCATTACTATATAATACCTCTTGCCAAATTATTTATTTGCCGTTTTACTTAGTTTCAAATGTCGGCTTACTTTGTTCAATTTTGTCCAAAATAATAGGTTGTGATTGCTACCAAAGCGAAACTTACATGTTCAGTCAAATGTCAACTATGCAGATTAAAATGTTGCATTTACAGTTTAAAAAATCAAGAATTTGGTTGAAGTCAATCAGAACATTTTGACTTCAACCTAAACTGACTGTACATTCAGTTTCTTGTGATTCTCTTTCTTCTCCTCTTTTGGTCAATGTTGTTCAATACAATTTTCTTTCACTTGCTACCAAACTGAAATTTACATGCAGATATAGAATTACACAATTTTGGTAACGTGTCAGTTGTATGTCAACCTATGCTGCCCGAAATGTTGCATTTACAATTCAAAAAATTAATAACTTCGGTTGAAGTCAATTGGAACATTTTGATTTCGACCTAAGCTGTGGTACATTCGGAGGAGAAAAGAAGAAAAAAAGTGAAAAAATTAGAAGAGATTAGGGATAGTTGTTGATTAAAGAGCAAAGAAGAAAGGGAGAAGAAGAAGAAGAGAAAGAGGTAGAGAGGAAGAAGTTGTTAGGGACT
>JAOXJP010064585.1:0-14882 GCA_025762735.1 Platanus orientalis | reverse complement strand
AAAACATGTAATAAAGCCTCTAAGAGGCTTGGTTGATCAAACAAAAGGGGGGGGGCGATTTTCCTTTTTTATTTCTATTAGTTTTGGTTTCTATTTTATGTGAACAAGGGCTATAAAAAGAGGGGGAGGGACCTATGGTCAGACAATCCTATTTTAATTAAAAAATTTTGAAAGCAAATTGCGATCTCTTTTCCCTTACAGTCGAAGCTCTCTCTCCTTGCGTAGCTAAGCTTGAAGCCTAGGTTGGTGATTTCCTGGGTTGAGGATTGATGATTTTCCTCGAGGTAACTATCCTTCATTATCTCTATCATCTCCTCCATTATTTCCTTCATCATCTTCTTCTTCTTCTTCTCTGTTAATTTTTTTTTGGTTTCCTCCAATCTTCTTTGCTAAAACCCACTTCTATCTTCATCCATACACTTCCATAACCTCTAATCTTTAAACCATTCACTCCCTATACATCCCTACACCATCCGTCCACCTACCCACATCATCCCATCACCTTCTTTCAACACACAACTATCCCCATCATCCCCATACCATTCAGCCAGTCCTATATACCAGAAAATTCTTTGATTTCTTATAAAGAAACCCTACTAGTTGCTGCTAGAAAATTTTCCAACACTATACTTGGGGGGTTTAAGCAAACTTCATCTCTCCTATTCATTGTACATAGGGAACACTTATCTAAGTGTTTTGATCAAAAGAAATCAAAACCCATTGAAGCATACAGACACACTGGGTTTCTAAATTTTCTTCAAAAAAAATTGAAAGAAACAATCCCTTTATTAGCCATCTGCACAAGGAATTCCCACTTCGATCATACATCACTTGTGGGAGGTCATTTGCTTGGGTTCTGATACGAATCATCAAATATATACATATATTTTCTGTTGTGGGATTATTGGGTGTACAAAGTGTTTGAAGAAAGTCTCCAAAGAAGGTTATTGCATATTTGGAAGCTCCATATTGATGGTTGATCAGAGGATGGACTGAGGAAGGGTTCTTTGTTGGGGATTTTGATGCTCGACTGATGGAGAGTACATCCTATGCCTCTACACGTCTCCTACAAGTTGCTGTCCAGGTTTGACTACATCACTATACCCTATATATTTGTTCGTTTGAACCCTTTGCTTACCCCTTTGCCAATATGATCTTAAGCCCATGTTTCCAACCCCATATGTAGCTAAGATATTTGCTGCCAGCACCCTATCTTATCCTTTTTTATACTCTATTATTATATCTTTTTAGTAGATTTATAACTTAGAATGTTTATCTAGTTCCTAATATGAATCGTAGTGATAATCTAAGTGTCAATTAATTTTCAGATTTATATGTTCTGTGCTTGCTAGCTTGATTAGTTTCACTACCTTTTCTTTCTTCTTTATACTTTAATGCACTTGATTAGGGTAGGAATCTAGTTTATTGTCTGATTTGTCATTTTATTTAGCTGTGGATCTGTTTGCGCTTTATTTTTCTCATGCAAGCTATATCAAATTTGGTAGTAGAGCCAACTTACATTTAGTCTCATCTAGGCGTAGTCCCACCCACCCTAGTGCTGTTTAGGTGTCTACCTATACACTTTCACTCATTAGTTTGAGCATTGTATGACCTTATATAGGTAGTGATTATCTAAGCATTGCATGCAACTCTCAAACAAGGAAATCATGCACTAAGGTGTGGGGAATGCACAATCGCGCTCCCTGAAAGAGATACCCATCTTGTAGGATGTAATCGGTGACACTCCTAGATGGATCACTCTTTAAAGAAGTGTAGACTTCCTCAAAATCTGGGTAGGTTTCATGTTCTTCCTTTAACCTTTGAAACCCAGTCACTTTAATCCTCATTAAATGCAGTGATACAATCTTATGGCTTAAGGCATCTATGACCTTGTTTTCAACACCAGTCCTTAGGCTTGGGTACAAAGGTGTATTCCTTAAGAAACTGAACCCATTTGGTGGGCCTAGAGTTAAGCTTCTTTTGAGATCCTAAATATCTTAAGGCCTCATGGTTAGTAAACAAGAAGAACTCTTGTAATAATAAATAATGTCTCCAATATCTCGAGCATGTATTACCACATAGAATTCCTTATCATAAGTGGTGTACTTTTGTTTAGCTTCATTCAATTTCTCACTAAAATAGGCTATTGGGTGACTTTCTTGGCTAAAAACTCCACCTATCCCTACGCTAGATGCATCATACACTACTTTAAAGACTTAAAAATTTTGGTAAGCACATGATCGGAGTGAAAGTCATCCTCGACTCAATCTCCTCAAAAGCCTTAGCAACAGACTTAGTCCAGTGAAACTCACCTTTTTTGATGTAATCTGTAATGAGGGCCATCATTGTACTAAAATCACAATTGCCTATATAAAGTAGCGAGACCATGAAATCTTTTAACCTCATGGAGATTCTTCCGCTCTTGCCATTCAACTATAGCTTTGACCTTGTCAGGGTCAACGGACATTCCTTTAGATGACACAACAAACCCTAGGAAGATTACTTGAGAACTCAAGAAAGCACACTTCTTTAGGTTTGCATATAACTTCTCTTTTCTAAGGAGATCACACACGTGTCTCAGGTGTTCTAGATGTTCTTTGGTAGTACTATAGATCAAAATATCATTAAAGTCCACTGCAAGGAACTTTCCAATGAATCGCCTTAACACTTGAGTTATAATCCTCATGAACGTGCTAGGAGCATTAGATAGTTCAAAAGACATGAGTAACTACTCATATAGCCTATCCTTTGTTTTGAAGGCGGTTTTCCACTCATGTCCAGGTCTTATGCGAATTTGATGATTACCATTCTTAAGGTCTATCTTTGAAAAGATAGTGACACCTGCCATCATATCTAGCATGTCATCTAACCTTGGGATGGGAAACTTGTAACGTATAATGATCTTATTAATGGCCCTGCTCTGCTATCCACACACATACGCCATGATCCATCTTTCTTGGGTGTGAGAAGTGCAGTTATGACACATGGACTCATACTCTCCCTAATGAATTCTTTGCGAAGTAGATCATCTACTTGCCTTTTCAGTTCAACATGTTCTGTAGGATTCATTCGATAATGAGGTTGAAGTGTAACTCATCTGGAAAATCCCCGGGAAACATGTCACTAAATTTCTTTAAGATTGTCTCTACCTCAAGAGGACGCTGAACAAAAGATTCAGGAGAAGTTTCTTCAGCAACCACAACAAATATCATAGCTTCTTCCTTGATCTCTTACTCAAACTGTTTCGAGCCAATAATGTGAAGAGCCTTTCCCTTAATGTCCTTGGAATTCTTGCCTTTATCCCCCTTTTCCTTCACCTTAGGTTCATCCTTTGGTGCTCTAGGGATCAATCTAATCTTTTTGCCCTTGAACTTAGCTAGGGCCTGCTCAATATGATGTGTCCTACACCATGGGAATCACATACACCATATGGTGTCTTTGTAAGAATATAACTCTATAGGAACTTGATACCTCTGGGATTCTGGGATAGAAGTTGCATTAATTTATGCAACCTTGTAAGGACGAGGATGTGGTATTGTGAAGGTCCTAACTTCTTTAGACTACTAATGGAGACCACATTAGTGTAGCTTCCATTATCTATAATGAGTTTGCAAGTCTTTTCACCAGATTTGACATAAGTATAAAATATTGGTTCTGTGCTAGTTATCCTCTTGCTTGGGTTGTGTGAGAGCACACCTCATCACCCATAGTGGGATGTTTGGAGAAGAAGAGTAATCATTAATCTCACCCAGATAGGCTAAATGTCTGTCTTCACCATCTACTTCATCATCCTCTCTAGGAGTCCCATGACTTGGACAAGTCTTGTCCTCAGGTAACTCTTGATGCCTCTCATCTTTAGACTCATCATTTTCCTGTTGTGTCCTCTATGTATAGATTGTTCCTCTTAGTTGGACACTGGGCTCGTATGTGGCCACGACCTCCGTATCTAAAACACTCACTAGATGTAGGTGCTTTAGGTGGTTCTCTAGTAATTTCTTTGCCCTTAACTTGTTGTGGATTGGGCCTTGGGTTGCTAGATGATCCACGTTGAAACTATCCTCCAGCTTGATGTTTTCGTGGTGACACACCAGGTGTAATGTTAGTTCTACGACTATCGAAAAGGGGCAGAGCTTGGAGTTTCAAGTAATGCTTTAATTCGTGGATTCGCCTGTAGGCTTCATCTAAGTTAGTGATAAGGTCGCGTAACAACTCCATCTGAAACTCAGGTCGGAGTTCTAGCTTAAACCTACTCAGCGTGACAGTTGGATCCTCAATAACTTTGCACCTCAACATGGGCTCCTTAAAGTGGTTGATGTAATCCGTGATGGACAAGTTGCCTTGTCATACGGAGTGCCAGTGATCCACTAATCTTGAATGGTATTACAAAGGTACATATTTGTCTCTCAATCTTTCCTTCATGTCATCCTAACTATCAATTGGTTCCTGGCGCCTTAATTGCCTTTGTTGTTTCACAATTTTCCAATGAAGTTTAGCTTGCCCAACCAACTTCATCTTTGCAAACTCGACTTTGCATTCATTGGACATATGGTACCACTCAAAATAGACATCCATGCATGAAATCTATTCAAAAAAACCTTTGGGATCCATTTTTCTGTTAAATTGAGGTACTTCTACCTTGACTGATCTCATGGCCAAATCATCAGTCATCTTGATGTAACTCATCTAGGGGAGGAGTGTTCCTAAATCTATTTGGTCCTTTAGAAATTTCACCCTCAATTGAACCTTCTTTCTTAGAGTTCTCTAACCCATTCATCCTCTGGTTTATGCTTCTCACCTCTAAACTCTATGGTAGTCATCTCTTCTCTCATTTGACGCATCTCTTGGGTCGATTGTTGGATAGCTTGGTACCAACTAGGGTGGTTTTCAGCCATCTTTGGATGATAGTCAACTCCTGACCTTGTGGGCATGCACTGGTGGAACTAAAGGGGTGTACTAACTACCCAAGGAGTGATAAGAATATATAAATGTACCGTTGGACAGAAATCAGTCACCTAAAGTACTCTATATCATGCTCACAATGAAGGTATGCAAGTCTGAAAACAAGTATATAATGTTATTTAATGCTCAACCTAATGAGTGAAAGTGTGTGGGTAGACACTTGGGCAGCACTAAGGTGGGTGAGATTACACCTAGATGAAGCTAGACATAACTTGGTTCTGATACCAAATTTGATGTAGCATGCAAGAAAGAAGTGATGCGCAAAGAGATCCACAAGTAAATAAAGTAGTAAGTTCAACAATAAAACTAGATTCCTATCGTAATCATGTGCACTAATAATTTCAAGAAGGAAAACTACTAATAGAATTTACTCATAAAATTAGCAAGAGCATATAAAAATCTGAGAATAAAGTTTACTTATATGCTCATGTTATCAATTTCCATTCATATCAGGGATAGCTAAACAACCAATGAAGATAAACCTACAAAAGAGAGGCTTGCAAAGAGGTTATGGAGTATTCATATAAGGGCGGGCAGCATGCATAAAAGTCATATATGGGTGTACTAATGGGTTCAAGTGGGCATACAAGCAAGGGGATTAAGTAAAGAATGATGTCAAGCTCTCTTACGGACTAATGTCAGGTGCTGGCAGCAACTAGGAGCTAGTTATGTGAGTGGATATGAGACATTAATAGGCAATTTGATGAGAGGAATACCTAGCCAGCAGTGAATAGAAGATGTATAGGGGTTTAGAGAGGACATTTCTTCAGCCAAGAAGTAGTAATAACTTTGTGGAGCACCTCCCAACTCAATTCTTTAATCAGCCACCATAGTAGAACTTTCAATCTTCAATTAGTCTTCATTAGGGAATTTCTTCGAACACTTTGAATGCACAAATAATCTCCACAGCAGAAAATTTGATGTATAAACTTGGCGGTTGACTTCACAATCCAAGCAAATCGGCAATCACATATATTCCTTGAATCCACTATAGATTCCTTGTGTAACCGGATGGAAGAGAGAGACTTTCTCTGAAAAATTTAAAAGAACAATAACCCAGCCTGGCCGAATGCCTTAGGACAATGGGTTTTTATATGTTCAAATCAATCAAAACAACTAGAAATTTGTTTTATATCAGCCGCACATCATGGAGTATGAATATCTTCATAAAGATTTTAAAAATAAGCCCAAAGCTTGCTGGAAGTTTCTGGGCAGCAAGGTAGTTAGGGTTTTAATGGGTTTTGCATAAATTTTCTGGTGTGTAAGGTTGGCCGAATGGTATTGGGTGTGATGAGAAGCGTTGGGTGTTGAGAAAATTTGATGGGAAGGTATGAATATTGTCTGGATGGTGTAGTATAGTTAATGGGGTGAAGAGAATGGTTATGGAGGTGGTAGGAATGAATATGAAGGTTTATGGATATGGGATTCAATGTCTACAGCAAAGAGGGTTCAGGAAGACTAGAAAATTTCAATGGAGAAGAAGAAGAAGATGAAGGAGATAATGGAGAAGAAGATGTGATGAAGGATAGTTACATTGAAGGAAAAACACCAATCCCTTCACCTAGGAAATCACCAACCTAGGTCCAAACTTAAGGCAAGTAAGGAGAGAGAGCTTCAACCGTGAGGGAGAAGAGAGCAAATTTTGCTTCAAACCTTTTTTTATTAAAATAGTGGTTCGACCATAAAGCCTCCCGTCCTTTTTATAAATTTTAAAATTAAGGTTTAACCCCATTTGTCTACAAAATCAGAAATCAAATACATAAGAAAAATAAAGGAAAATAAGTGACAAAACATTCCCCCTCTCTTGGCTGACTGACCAGGTCTAAAATTAGGCCGATATGACATTTTCAAGTATACCCAATATAAAAAACTGTAATGCCCATTATGTCCCTAACTCTACTAGACAAAAAATGTCTATAAACTGAAATAAAATGACATAAAAACCAGAAAACAAAAACAAAAACAAAAACAAAAACGTAGAAATAAATGTCTCCACATGTCCTCCAATGAAAGCACACACATGTGGCCCTACAAATAAAGAAAGTGGGCCCCACATACCTCCAAAATAGTAAAGTACTCAAAACTCATCCAAATCAGTCCTGGATCAAAGCAGTGCACATCAAATACATCCTAGTCCATGTATAGGCTCATAGGAATCCTCCTACGCTAGTACACTCTGAGGGTGCCATGTGGCAAGATGTCCTCATCAGAAAGAGTGATAGAGACGAAGAATGATGAAGGGAGAAGAAGAGTAGAAGAAGAAAAAGGGGAGCTCACGGCTACACCCTAGAGAGAGAGAGAGAGAGAGAGAGAGAGAGAGAGGGAGAGAGAGAGATTGTAGGGCCTAGCCCACGAACACAAGTGTTCATACTAAATTTTATTTCTTCAATTGATTTCTGAAATTATTGGGGGAAGGGGGCTGCCTTTTATGGGCTTACAAACCTAAGAATTAAGAAACATACTAAAAAATTAGAACTATTAATACTTGAAAACTTGGAACACAAGACTTTCCTAGACCTAAACCTTCTAAATTAGACTTTCTAAAATTAAACTAACAAAAACTTAGGAATTTCTAAACCCCTTAATTGAGGCTGTCGACTACCCATGTGGGAGGGTCCACAAGTTGACTTGGGTGTCCAATAACGGACAAAATAGTGTGGCTGTCGACCAGCCCTTGATGACCTATTTATCATTGGCTTTTAGTCTTATTACATTGACATATCCCTAATCTAAAACCCAAAAAAGCTCATGGCATTCATGCCTTATTACAAAAATTACCCCATACACCTATGGACCTGCTCAGCTAGCTTGTCTTTGGGCTTTGGTTTCCAAATGGGGTACCAGGTGCCTCCTATCCTTCTACTGTAGTGCTGCTACATCAGTATAGGTGCCGAAGTATCCCTCAAATGCGTAGCGACTCTTCTGGATATATTGGTTCATGTAAAATATTGAAGAGCTTGTACTGCTCAATCATTGTCCTGAGCCACTCTATTTGAGGTTGTTTAACATTTTTCCTATGGAAATTAAGATATTTATTTGCCTAAATTTTTGCCCTTTATCTTTTGGCACTCTTGGATAGTCATTGTAACATAATTTGTGGAATTGGAAGAGTTGGACAGAGTTATTTTTAGCAGTTTATGGATTGTTAGGTGTACAGTTAATATTGATGATAAGATTCTCTTTTTGCATGGAAGCATGGGAGTTTGGATCACTGCACTGGTGAATTGTATGGATTGAGAGTTTTATAATTAAAATTGTCAGTCTTCTGGGTGGTGCTTCTAATGCAGTGTGTTGTATGGATTAAGAATGCTATTATTGAAATTGTCACTCTTTTGGTTTGTTTTTCTAATGCAGTCAATAAATCTTGAAGAAGGTTAAAATTGATCTTGATTGGTCAACTATGGCTAAGTTTTAGTTAGTTGGAGCCCGAAAAATGACCAAAGATGGTGGAGAGTAATCATTCTCCATACGAAATTATTGGTCGAGAGTAGAAGAGAAAATTCAACATGAAGCAGCAGGGTGGAAATTGTACAAACATTCGTATATGCACATGTCATCATGACATTTTGAGGTTGGTAATTATGCATGGTAATTCCTCGCAGTGCAAGTACCACCATTTGGTCTATGTGAAGTGACAAACAAGATAAAGTATACAACCATTCTTGATTCGTCAATTCATAAAAATAAAGAATCTGTCCACATATAGTATACCACATGAAATAACCATGTGTACTAAACTCCACACATGTAAATGTTCATTTCCTATGTCATCTAAATTACAAAAAAAAATATTGATTCTGCAATTCAAAAATGATTTATTTGATCCCTCGTATAGAACAAAGAATTAAATGCATGCACTAGATGTAATCAAACTAAAGTAATGTACCTGCAGCCAGCTCCACATATATGAGGATGAGTGGAATATGTATATGCATGGGTGTGTAGGGGGTTTTATGTTACAAATTACATGATGGATGAATTACATAAATAAAAAAATGCTTAACTGAAAAGTAATAATCAACACCATCCTATGTTGGTCTTGTAGCTCCCACATATCCATGTTGGGTGCCACTCTTCCCGTGTTTGAGTAATTGAATGCGGTAATCCGCCTACACATCCAAAAATAAAAAATAAAATGTGGCAACCGCCTCCAACTCATGGCTCAGGTGTGCTCATGCTTTTGGCCCATTTCAGATGTCTGTCTTCAGTCTTGGATCTTGTAATAGTACATGAATTCTTGATCTTCATTTATTTTGTGTTTGTTTTATTACCTTTTGATGCATGTGGTTGCTGATGCAATGGAAAGGTTTAAGGTACTCAAGGTGTTCTTTGGTCTGCATGTTTTCCTTGAATTTCTCATTGCTGCAAATTATTGAAGTCATTGTTAGATTTTGGTTTAATTAAAGTTTGTACCTTGGGTTCACCTCATTCATCAATATTTGCCTAACTTAATTGTCTTGCATATTCAGGCTGGCATATATGTAGCAACTGTGAAAAGGCTGCTCAATATATGTGCTATACTTGCACTTATTCCATGTGCAAGGGGTGCATCAAAGCGGCTGAATTTTTATGTGTTAGAGGAAACAAAGGCTTCTGTGAGACATGCATGAGAACTGTAATGCTGATTGAAAACAATGAGCGAGGAAGAAAGGAAACGGTATGGTGTATTCTCTCTCATAAGCTACATTGTTTGGTTACTTGGTAAGATAATTGCCTTTCTTATTTATTTGTGATTTGATGTTATGAAGTTCTTACCAGGGTCTCCTATAATGGAAATCGACAACATAATGTTCTTGAGCTGTAACATCTCAATGTTCCTAGTTTGATATCTTTTATATTTTAACGGTGTGCACTCAAGATGATGAAGTTTGGAAAAGTTCAGAGAGAAGAAGAAAGATCTTCACATGGTTTTTATTGAGTTGAAGAAAGGTTTTGATAGGGTGCCTAGATAGATCATTTGGTGGGTTATAGAGGGGCTCCCAAATAGATAATAGGCTTAGTTAAGGATGGTACAATAAAATGATTGCTACTGTTAGGACAGTTGGACTCTAGGGGTTGGTGTTGAGCCCATATCAAGCTGGGAAAATCTCAACTCATTTACATCCTACTACTAGTATTTCTTGTTATGGGTTTCTTACCGGGTTCTGAATCCTATCATTGGTGATTTATGCTATTTCTCGTGCATACTTTTTTTTTAATGCTGTTCCTTTCTGCTGTATAAGAGCAACATTACTATCTTGGAGATTGAATTATATCAAAGCAATGTTCAATTGAGATTTTAAAAACTTTCACGACTATTCAGTTGTACTTTTCTGATGCTTATCCTTCTTCTGGTTTCTGTATATGCGTGCAGGCTCAAATAGATTTTGATGACAAAAATAGCTGGGAGTATCTTTTTAAGGTGTACTGGATAGATTTGAAAGGGAAACTGTCATTAACTTTAGATGAGCTCATGCAAGCTAGAAATCCATGGAAAGGATCTGGTGCTTTGGTTCAAAAAGAGGAACCATCCAATGAAATATATGATGCTAATGATAATAAAGGTTCTAGTTCAGACAGCTCTACTGGGCACCTTGAAGCAAGTAGTTCTAAAAGAAGGAAGGCCAAAAAAAGGTCAAAGTCCACCAAGGAGATGGATTCTCAAGGTACGGAAGAAGCAGTCGGTGTTGGAGAAACGTCTGTGCCTGACAACACTGAGTGGGCTTCAAAAGAGCTCGTAGAGTTTGTTGCACATATGAAAGGTGGTGATATGTCTATTCTGTCACAATTTGATGTTCAAGCTCTCTTGCTAGAATATATAAAGAGAAACAACCTTCGTGATCCTCGTCGGAAACGTCAAATTATTTGTGATTCGAGGCTCAAAAATCTGTTTGGTAAGGCACGCGTGGGATTGTCTAAAATGTTCAAGCTTTTGGAAGCACACTTTCTTATAAAAGTGGATTCTCAGGCTGATGATATTCATGGGGCAATTTCCAATATTGAGGGGGGCCAGCTAGAGGCCGGTGATAATAATGATACTCTAACAAAGGCTAGTAAAGATAAGAGACGTAAAACACATAAAAAAGATGATGTGAAAGAAACACAGACTAATCTTGACGATTATGCTGCAATTGATGTCCACAACATCAACCTAATTTACGTGCGACGTAATTTGATGGAGGAGTTGATTGAAGATGTTGGCACATTTCATGACAAAGTTGTTGGCTCTTTTGTGAGAATAAGAACATCTGGCAGTGGTCAAAAGCAAGACATGTATAAGCTAGTTCAAGTTGTAGGTAAATCTTTATAATAACAACTTCTTTTCCATACTATCTTATCCTGTATGTATTGGGAAGCACATTATAATTGCAAAATGGTTAATGATTTGGAATTCAGGTACCAGCAAGGCGCCGGAGCCCTATAAAACTGGTGGAAAGACGACAGAAATCAAGTTGGAAGTATTAAATCTTGACAAGACAGATACCATATCAATTGATACAATATCAAATCTGGTGTTCTCTGAGGTGAATAAGCATTAACTTTTCCATCCTTCAATTTTCCACGGTTACTTGAAAAATACATATGGGCATGCGTGTGCATAATAGGTTATTTTATTTACTTTGTAGGCTTTAAAATGACACAAATGGCTATCTTGTATCTTTATGGTTGTTATGTAGGCATATTCTGATGGAGTACAGATGGTTACTACTCAATATCATGCAGTTTAGTTGAATAAAATAATTAAGAAAACTCAGTCAAACAAATCACCTAGCAATAGACCACTGAAACCAGCAACTTTGTTCATGTATTAGGGTCTAAATCAAATGAGTTGAATCAGTCGACTGAGGCTCTAATCACGTGACCAGAAATCTGGTTATCAATTCTGCTTGTAAATAATAAAAACTGATGATGAAATCCATTGAATCGAACCAACAGAGAGTTTAATTGATCTCACCTAGTTAAGTTATAGTAATAGGCTTGAAATCAGTCCAATCAAAGCAATAACCAACTAACATTCAGTAAGCAAGAACTTCTCCATAGCTCAAGACGATCAGCAATGAAGCTCTTAAAACCAAATTGAGATCTCAGCAGAAACTGTCCACAAATTTTTTTTCATCCTTTCACAAAATCAATAATTCAAAATAAGTCAACGGCCCATCTTTTGGACTTCCCTATGTCTGTATGAACTCGTAAGTAACTCCTAATCAAACTAGGAATTTAGCCCAAATTCACAACTTGATAAACACGTTTGACTAAAACATAAACTTAGGCTGAGTCTCCTGGAAGAACGAGGATTTAATCTATCATAAATGGACCCCTCACATGTCCACTATAGAGGAGGGCACATATAAGGTACCGTGGGCTGGCCATGGATCTTCATGTGTTAGTCATGACCCCTCTTTTGATGGGCTGTGGTCTGTTGACAGCCCCCGTGCTAGTTGAAGATGTTTCTGCATCATAGTGCAATTTTTTTTTTTTTAATTTTTTTGATTACTATTTTTTTGCATACTTGTGTAGGGATGATTTTCTATTCTTCAGCTACTAAATGCTTCAGTGTGCATTTCTGGAAATATATCTGTTTTATACTGATCTTAAGGATATCAGGCATGCATGCCAAGAGTGTTGTTGTCTTGTCAGGATGTTCTGTCCTTATTGAGCTCCCTGGTTAAGATATTAGAGGCCGATATTATTAGCTAAATCATTCCGCTGCATTTGATAGATTGGACTTTTGGATGCCGATTTCATTTATATCACATTTTTTCATGTAATCTTATTAACTTGTATATAAGTGAGCTCCTTTTGCTTTCCTTATACATTTTCCAATTCTTTTATCATATGAAGGATATGTATCACTAGAAATAAAAAAATACACGCATAATGTATTAGTAATCACTATGATTATGACAGGGATGTGGTTTAATTTTTTGAGAAGAGTCATGTAGTTGCATGGTTCTTGCACCTAGTATCATTAAATGCTTTGCCTTCACTGAGGTAACCAATATTAATGGTTAATGACAGTTGCTCTCATTGTCATGAAAATCTTGTACAACCATTTACCAACCACAAAACACATACACATGAACAAAAGCGACAGAGACATGCATGAGCATCTCCAAATGTGTTGGCTCTGATTGTTTTCTACACTAACATCAAAGCTTAATTAGTGCCATTATTTATTAATCCCACAACTTGAAGTTTATGGCAAAGTTGACATTAATGGAATTGGACAAGTTTTTTTTTTGATTTGTTTTGAGAGAGAAAAGATTTCGAGAAGTATTGCTTTGTGAATCCACCACTTAATTTATTTTTTTAGTTGGTTTAAATAAATTTTATCAAGGAAGAAAGAACAGGGAGACTTGGGAAATGGGCAGTCAATGCACACAAAATATCTTAGCTTACCACCCTTGGCGAGCAAATCTGCCAAGACGTTAGCACTTCTGAGGGTATGATTATGCAAATTATCCACGTCATTTCACAAGACCCTGGAGGCAATCTACTATAATAGTATTCGAAGATATTTTGATGAGAGGACACAGACTGAAAGAAGAGCTCCTAACCCAAAACATTAAAGAAGTCCCATTCTAGTATTCTATTATAATAAGATCTCCAACAAATTCCCTGAGAATCTTTGATGCTAGAAGGAATGCTAGGGATTTAGCTTTGATTGAGCGTTTGATGCTGTTTGGACCTGAAAAGACCTTCAGGATGGATCCTTTTTGATTAGGCAGCTCTTCGGTGGATGGAGAAGTACAAGCCTTTATGGAAGCCAAGACCAACGTTTTTGAAAAGAACCAAGTGATAAGAGTTGCTGCCCACAGCTTTTAGGCTTTATTTTTAGTGTTTTTTAATGTTTTGGGAGGGTTTAAGTAGTGAATTTAATGTTATAAGGCCATCAGAGCCAAGTTAGAAAGTTGTTAGGGAGTTGGAATTAGTTTAGAAGTCTAGGACTGTTTTTAGATTTTTCAGATTTTTTTTAGATTTATTTTGGGCTGACTGTACAAGGGAGGGGTATTTTGGTCCAATGGGGTCCAATTTTGTTTTTAAAAAAAAAATTATAAATAGGCTCTAAAGCCTCATTGTACGATCAATTTAGAGAAAGTTTATGAATTAAAGAGCTTTGGAAGCCCACGGCTGGTTATCTCCTCCAACTGTCATGGTTTAGGTGAGTTTCTCTCTTTCTTCTTCTTTGTCTTCTCTAATCTCCATCATCTTCACATCTTATTTATTTTCAATCTCTACAGAAAATCTATTCTTTTTCTCTTTATATCCACTTATTCTACATTCGTTTTACAATATTTTTATTCCTACACATCACACATCACACATCACCCATCATCTTTTCCATTCTATTCCCCTTTGTTCTTACTTCTTTGCCTGTTTCTTAAATTCTAGAAAATTTCCAACAAGCACTGTTTTTCTAATTACTTTTTCAAGTCTTTGTATAAACCTAATTGCTTCTATGTTTATTCATCCCATACCCTAACACACCCATCTACTTCAAAGCCCCAAATTTCGAACCCTAATTTCTAGGTTTTCTTGAAGTTGTCACATTTCTTGAACCCTAAACTCAACTTTCTTGAAATTTCAGCCCCCTTTTAATTTTTTCCCTTCTTTTCTTGATTTCTATTTGATTTTTTTTATATTTCGTACTTTCTTTTGATAATTCAATCCTTCTTGAATTGATTTATTTGATTCTTGATTAATTTCTTTAAAGATTTGGTTTTTTGAATACTTTATTTAAATTTTCAGCATTCTTATATTTCAAGAAACATTCTTTTAGGTTTTAGTGGTTAAATATTTCTTGTAGGAATCCTTTCCCCTTGGATCCTACATCACCTTTGTCCCAAAAAGACTCCCCTACCCATAACTCCAGCCAATCTGAAGTTACCAAAGTGGCAGCCAGCGAAGTTTGACTTAATTCTCCTTGCATTCTGGGGTAGCCC
>JAOXJP010064574.1:0-15530 GCA_025762735.1 Platanus orientalis | reverse complement strand
ATATATATATATATATATATAGAGAGAGAGAGAGAGAGAGAGAGAGAGAGCGAGAGAGAGAGAGATCTTATGTTTTGTTTGGAGCTTTGATAGATTTGTTTTTCACCATTCCAGTAATTATATACAAGAAAAACTAGATATGTATTAAAGGGACTAAAGCTAAGCTCAAATAGTTCTTGACCAACCCAAGGCCCAGCCTAAGGTCCGATAAATAACTGGGGCTGGGCTCAAACTTAAAGTTAAAAAAAAAAAAAAAAAAAAATTAGTACAAGCCGGCTTGAGCATAATAATTACAGCAGGCCAAGCCCCCGGCTTACCATGACCCTGCCCGAGCCCGGCTCATGTGCACCCCTACTTCCATCAATTGCGATAATAAATTAATTGGATAAAAAGAGTATGACACACCAGCTATATTGTATCAACCACAAAAGATAATCAATCAAGTTGCTTGATCAAGCTAACAACCTATCAGTTTCCATATAACTCAAACAAAATAATCGATCAAACATAAAATCAATAGGTCTACTCTAAGATCTAATTTATCTACATGTGGATCATCATATACAAGTATTGGATCCATTATCTCTTTGCTTTCAAGGGAAGAATCATGAAGTAGGCTAATTGAGAGGCATTTGATATGATCAATTGAACATGCATAACACAAAAAGAATTCTCGACCATGAAACAATAAATCATACTTACAATAAACTAGCATACATGAACTATAATCGACTTAGCATGTTTATAAAGGAATTGCTACATCGATTCAAGCCAAACCAAGGGAAAACCCAAGGTTTGGGATGAATCCATGAAGCTCTACATGGAAAAATGAATGCAAACAAAAATTACAGCAATTGATGGTTGAATTTGAATGAGGAACTGAATAGATAGAAGATACAATAGGTTTTCATGGTGTGTGGGCTGCTCCTTCCCTCTTCCTCTTCTTCTTGGTCTCTCTTTTTTATTTTGTATGGAAAATATCTTATTTCAGAGGGGAAGGACAGGGGGACATTGGGTTGCATCATCCTATTTATAAGATGAATCAGCCCTAGGGATAGTTTGGGCATTTCATTCAATGGCAAGGCTGATAAAAAAATTCTGAACAATTCTCCTTGCTGAGGTTTGTTTGAATGTTTTGCATTCTTCCAGAAAAATGCCTTTTGGAAAAGGAAAAAAAAAAAAAGCATTATTCCTCCCAGCTGAGGCTTGTTTGGATTTTTTGATTCCAAACTGTGCTTCTTCACAAAGTCCATTTTTGTCAAAGTGGGGACTGTGTTTGGACCTATGTACAACCTTTACCCTTTACCCTTTGTTTGAAGCACCTGTGTACCCTAATGATTGGGTTGCTTGTAACTGAAGCGTGGATGGAATTGAGGGACCTATCAGATAAGACAAGGAGAAGTCCCTAGATGATTTGGTCATGTACAACGAAGACCAGCGACTTCACTAGAGAGAAATATTATGGTGCTAGTTTGGAGAGCAAAAGAAGAGAAAGGGAAAGCTAAAAAGGACTTTGGGTCGAAGTAATGAGAAAATATGTGATGTTTATAATCTAATGGAAGATATGGCCCTATATAAAGTGGAGTGGAGGAACAAGATTTGTATAGCCGACCCTAGTAATTGGGATATGGCTATGATCAGCTGATTATATATTATATATTAGGGGCAGCCACTTGTAATGTAATCATTTCATTTCAAATTTCCAAGGCATTTGTAGCCATGAAGTGATGTTTCAAAATGAACTCATTCAGATTTATACTGATTGGCTGGCTAAAATTAGAAATGAAGTCATCTTAGGTTTTTTTATAAAATGAAATGACATATGTTATCAAGTATAAATCTGGATGAGTTCATTATGAACCAACACCTTGTGGTTTCAAATGCCTTTAAAAATTGAAATGAAATTATTACATTACAGGTGGCTGCCAAACACAACCTATCTAATCAAATTGGTGTGCAGTCCATCCGAGCTCATTCCAAGTATCATAACCAAATTGGATCTTAATCGAATTGTATAAGGGAATCTAAATCTACCTTAACCAGATTCGGCATTGCTCAAGATCCAATCAATTGACAGCATTACCAAAAAGAAGTGTAAGTTTTGCATTCCTCTCAATTTAAGAATCCTCACACCTCATTTCCCAACATGTTTATGTGAAAATGTCTTTATCGAGCAAAATAAACTCCAACAATAGTTAAATCATACAAGATTAGTAAGTGCTTGGATCCTCAAAATCTAAGTAGACATAGGAACTACTTAAGTAGGGATGGACGAATCGTTTTGTCAGTATTAGGGGATTTTCCTCTATTTTTTTCCCAAACCAACTCCCACAACCACAAGAAGTTGGAATTTTTATCTAATTGGTTAAGTTCAAACTCTAAAGAAGTGTGGGGTAACATCATTTTGAACTTTAAATTACTAGTCAATATAAAATAAATACTACGTTGAGTCGCTAATTATACATCTTTTTTTATTTTTGTTGGTATAAATACATCTTAAACTCCTGCAACTCTTAATCCCAAGGATCCAACTACGCTAATTGGAACAAGAGCCTTCTTATCCATAGCAATTCACTTGTAGCCTGTTAGGCAGCCACTTGTAATGTAATCATTTCATTTTAAATTCTCAAAGCATCAGTAGCCATTGGGTGATGGTTCATAAGGAACGCATTCAAATTTTTACTGATTTGTTAATTAAAATTAGAAATGAAGTCATCTTAGGTTTTTCTGTAAAATAAAATGATTTAAGTTATCAAGTATAGATCCCTGCAAATCTGGATGAGTTCATTTTGAACCATCCCCTTGTGGCTACAAATGCCTTACGAATTTCAAATGAAATGATTTCATTACAGGTGGCTGCCAAGCGTAGCCTTGATTAGTAGTCATACTGGAATAGACCTCGGATCCACAACCAAATTAACATCATAATCAGCATGATCAGATAATTGTTTTTAATGGTTACTATCTTTTATTTGGATGATTACTGGCCTGGTAAATCTTTAAGATTAAGCACAAATTGGACGTTTTTTATCCACCCCATTGTATGGTAGAGATCCCCTGCCGCGTCTACCCCTGCCGCTGAGTAAGGAAGTACTGGAACTACTTTCATGTGTCCCCAAATTTCTCTCCATTTAAATTATTTTGTGAAGTTACAACTAGTACAAAAGAAATATTTTGAATAGGGCTTTAACTGTTTAGATAAGAAGCTAGAAACTTGTCATGGTAAAATCATCACCAATTTGGATGACATGTAGGAAGGGAAGAGAAGAAAATAACAGAACAAAAAAAAATATCACCATCGTCTGCATCTTCATTTGCCTTTTTTTCCAGTTATAATCTGATCCATTCTCAGCTAGAAGCAAAAGCTGAAATACCGGGCTCGGATTATGTACAAACGAATCTTGTGAGAACTGTGCAAACGGTACCAGAGAGGCTGACACATAGTACCGAAAAGTGATTTACACTTTTTGGGAGGTACTTATCACTTTTCGGCACTGATGTATCCACACCCTGATGCTGTTTTCACAGTTATCACAAGATTCGTTCTCGCCTAATTTTTTTCCTGAAATACCCAATGCCACTGCACACCACATTTTGTATGCCCCTATGAGTTCTCATCCACCCAACCCAACCCAACCCAGCTCAATTTACACACGTTAGTTGCTCAATACCAGTGCTATAACATAGAAATTAGAAGATGAAGGCAGTTGTTAACTTGTCATTGGTGTCTTGTTGGTTCCATAGCTCACCTGATGGCCGAGCCTTTGCTCTGATGTAGACTCAAACCTGGCCCAAACTATTTCCTACCTGTACGGGGCCAATGCAAAGCATGCTACAAGGGTGTTTGTGATGGGCTCGGATTAGGTGCAAACAAATTTCATGAGAACTGTGCAAACTGCAGCAGGGGGGCTGACGCATCAGCACCAAAAAGTGATTTACACTTTTTGGGGGGTGCTTGTCAGTTTTCGGTGTGCGGTTTGCACAGTTCTCACGAAATTAGTTTTCACCTAATTTTCTTGGGTTTGTGACGGGCTGGGATTAGCTACGGAAATTTGCTTTTCCTGATGTATTAGGATGACATCAGGGGGCTGAGTATCAGTACCTAAAAGTGACTCACTTTTTGGGGGGTGCTTATCACTTTTCAGCACTGACTTTCCACCCCCTAATGCCATCCTAATACATCAGGAAAAACAGATTTCCGTATATAATCTTTTCTGACGGGTTGAAATGTGTGCCACAACCGATGGAAAGCTGACTGGCATCAAACGGGCCAGGAAAGCACTCAGGCATAGGAAATTTATCAACAGTCTGTGTTCTTGCAAGTTCTCTTTTATTTTTTCTTTCTTTTCTTTTTTCTTTTTCTTTTTTTTTTTTTTAACAAACTTGCATTAGCAAACCAAAAGGCTCATCAAGCAAAAACCAAGGAGCTCCCGGATTCACCCAAGAGGCATTAACAGTTCTAACCAGATTATGAACTATAGAGTTTAAAGATGTAGATAGTCAATTTTACAATCAACAAAAGAAGCTTCTCATATTTCATTAAGCATAAAAGGCTGGAGCTTCCTAGATTTCCCACAGTTAACTGATGAGAAAATGGAGCTCAGGTGCCCTCCGAAACTTCTTCATAGTGTCTGTAAAGCCGTAGAAGAGTAGGATATGAAAGTGAGTGAACCACTTGTTTTTCAATAAATTTCAGTGGCTTTAATAATCAACACAAAGTTGATGGTAGTAATGGAATGATACTTCAGGTACTTCTCAGCTCTCACCGATCAACAGCTAAATCTAAATTTGCATGATCTTAGAACATATACAATCTACTTTTACAATTTCACGTAAATTGCAGATGAAACGGACACTGATGCTCTGGCCATTGCCCAATACAACCAAATTCAATCTGCTCTTTCCACGTAATGAAAATGATTCTCAATGGCCCTCTCTAATGAGCAAAAACTCAGCAAAATTGGAGTGAAATGTTACAATGATCTATAGAAATGATTCCGAGTGAATTTTGAGGGATGCAGGAGAACACGGGCTCTCCAATAATCGGGACCACTTGTCATTTAAAGTTACAGCAGTGGGCACGGCCCCTTGCCAATTTGTCCCACAGACAGATCATCTGCCTTGGTGACTGGTAATGTGCGGTGTAGTAGTCCTCCATGCACCCGTACTGACAAAATTTCCAGTTGTGGGAGTACTGGACAATACTGGTGCTGTTGAATTGCTCAACCCACATTCCCATGCTCACATCCTCCATCTTGAACAGCTGTCAAACAAAGTAAAATGTTTCAATTCTTGGACTGACAAATACTGATAACAATAACAATTAAGTTTTTTTTTTTTTTTTTTTTTTTTTTTTTGATAAAAAAGGATATGCATTAACCAGGGCCAAAGGTTACTGATGAAGTAAAATCAATAAAACAGAAATGATGGTTTAATGCGTTAACAAACCCTTAGGGTTTGATTGGCATGTTGAGAGACGATAAATCTGGCAATATCGCTTGAAATTATATATCCAGGTCCATTGGCATAAGGAGGATATACTTCTTCTGGCCATTCCTGTTGTCACATTAAAGAATAGTGTCAAACAGAGGATAGACACAATAATCTCCATCCATGTTAAGGAACTAGCTTCCTTGTTTATTGGTTATCGATACCAGAACTAGTTGCATACAATTCCCAAACAATATAAACCAATTTAAGATGCAAATTGTAAACATATAGAGAAACCGAGTTGTCTTCCCTCTATGTATTTTTCTTCTTTTTTTTTCCGTTTTTTTTTTTTGGTAATTTGTCTTCCCTGTTTAAAAATCTTCAGGCCCAATTTTAATAAACACTATCTATATCTTTTGATGACTCAACCCAACAAACCCTTATCCCAACTCAATTTTTATGACACAAGAAAATAATATGGCTAATGAACAACAATACACATGATACGGTGCAAATTAAAGGCATCAAATGGACATCGGGAAGGCCAAAAATGATGGCTCAAAACAGTAAGGAAAGACTTGAATGCTTATGATTGAATGGAAGATATGGCCATAGATAAAGCGGAGTGGCAGAACACGATTTGTGTAGCCAACCCCAACTCCCTTAACACAGCACACTGGTAGGGAGGATAGCTTTGTTCCAGAAACAGGGACAATAACAAAGATTGTGTATATCATCATGAACCACCATGTAAATGCATATGCTACCATACCTCATAAGTGACTGCCCATTTTCCATTTCTGAGAGGCCTATGCAAGAGATTGAGATTGCCCATATAAAGGGACTTCTTGGGAGAGACAGCCTTAATTTCTTTTAAAACAGTGTCCACCCTAACAAAAGTATCATCATCACATTTCATGATGTATGCAGCAGTCAAGTTGTGAACCTGAACCAGAATTGATGGATTATTTCAGGAAGGAAAAAATGGAACCAAAATAAACTGGATGTGTGTAGAATAGCCATTATCACAAGACAGATTTAATATATAAGAAAAACAACAAAGAAGGCTAAAATATAAAATGAACATCAACTCACCCCAAATTCACTGATGGCAATTGTTTTAAGAACTACAAGTTCATACCGATCCATAAATGGCAAAATCACAACATCACCAAAGTAAGCTGCTTCCTTTTTCAGCACTGCATTCACCTCCTTCCTCGGATTCTACATATAGATGGGTAGTCGAAACAATGGGAATCATATAATCAAATAAGAAGAGAATCAGAGACATACAATAGTATGAAAAGAGTAAGGAGCTCTCTCTCTCGCTCTCTCTCTCTCTCTCACACACACACACACACACACACACAAATGTAAAAAAAAAGTTAATTCAATTTGGACAATCTTAACCAAAGGATCTAAAGAAGGAAAAGAATATAACAGATGGATCACAGCTTATCGTTCAACAGTATTCTCATCATGACAAAAAAAGGGTCAACTTCTAGTAAATATTTCACCAACTATACTTCAAAAAATGGCTGAGCATTCATTTCGGCGCTCAAGATCCTTTTGCTGAGAACACTTTTTATCCCCATTCTTACGGCAAATAGCCAAACAATTGATTAATGTTAACATATCCTTCATGCAAGCTTTCCAAAGAGCCCCAAACTTCATTGGGTTCATGTGCAGGCCCCTTCCCCAACTCCTGCTTTATGTCCCTTGTTTTTCTGACTCAAAAATGAGAAGAAAAAACACTAGAAGATAAGGACCCATGCAGACTATTTGGGTTGAGAAGGAAGTGGGACGGTTTGAGAGAAACTTGCAGTATCTTACTGTTCCCCTTTTCTGTCTCTCACATCACGTCCCTCTTATGTATTCATGGTCATCAATCCAAACAAATCGTGGGGCTAGTCATTTGGATTCACCAAAAAACCAGAACTTACACTGTAGGATTCTCAAGAGACAGAAACATAAACCTGTTGTAGTGTATGGGTCTATGGGATCATACATGTAAGGGTTCAAATGTCTTTGTATAGGGTATACTTGTAAATACCCATACATGTATTACTTACTTTTGATATATAAGATAGAAGTACTGGAGAGTATCTCCAAATCTCTATATGTATTCTTTCCATTCTCTTCACTCATTCTTCCTCTTCTTCTTCTACTTGAAACCCTAAATTACATCAAGCACAAACCTCCAAATCACCTAGAATTCAACTAAACCATCCAAAAGATGCCAACACTCTGCTCACAGGGTTCAAAAGATCAACCAAACCCAATTTGTTGCATAACTGAACTGCTTCAAAACTGAAACAGTGAGTTTGTAGATGAAATCAGAGTACGGAAGGGTCATGTCGAAGCCCATATGTTGCTCTTCTTTGACGGCATGTTGTTATTGTATCTGACTTTTCTACTACTTTCTTAAAATTGGTGATGAATAAAATAGGTTTGCAAAGTACCAGAGGGCCTCTCTGAGCTTATTCATGGGGCATCTGTTCAGAGGTATAAATAGAGTAAGAAGATGGGGCAAATGAGAAAGACTTTCTCTCTACTTTTTTCCCTTGCCCTTCTCCTTCTCCCTAGCCCTGCCCATGGTTAAATTTTGGTAGAACTTCAAAGACACAGCAGAGCTCAACAACACGAGAATCGGAGATGGTGAGAGATGAGAGTTATATGTGTGTGTGTGTGTTGTATAATATTTGGGCTGGGCTGGGCTCCGGGCTTTTTTACCTCAACTTGGGCCAGCCCAACCCAACGAAATTGTAGATCAGTCAAGTCAGGCTTTGGGCCGGGCTGGCCCAGCCCAAGTTGCAGCTTTATTTAAATCTTGTGGGTAATGGGCCCACAAGTAGGTTCAGTTCCTTAGGAAATAGGCCTAGCATGTTAAAGTATATGGAGTTTATACTGTAACAAGTATTAAGGGTATTTCAGTCCAAGTCGTATAGGCTATACCATTCATATGGTATAGTAGTATTGCGGTCTAATGCATAAAAACAACCGAGTGGGTATAACCCTACACTACAATTTCTCTATTCTTCCTCCTTTCTTCTTCAAATTGGTATCAGAGCAGCGACCAAGGGCCTAGGATCAAAATCGACATCAACCCTTCCAACCAGTACAGATGCAGACTTCAACATCCGTAAGGCTGACATCAGCTCCTGTACTAGTCAACCGGCTAGTTCAATGTGAAGCTCTTTTTCAAGAGAGCATGATTTATGGATGTTTTTGGTGTGATCGGTTTTGGAATCTGAGAATGGAATCAATTTTTTGGGGGATTTTCTATCAAAAATTCCAGAAAATCCAGATTTTAGTTTTTTTTATGCTAGGTTTGATATGTGATTTTTTCTAAGATTTGCTGCACCGGAATTGGTCACCCTGATCATTATAAACTATGGGATTTTGTTTCGTTGAATTTGGTGGAGTTTTAAAGGTTTTGTGAATGTTTCGATCAGGCATATTTGATGCCTGATACACCAAGCCATGTTTGGTGCTTGTTTTTTCAATTTTACCCCTGGTATTGAATCTCAGACAAATCTTTGTGTTGCTGGTTGACACAGTCTCAAATGTCTCAAAATGTTGCCCGACATATGTCCATGTCTACCAAGACCGACACAACATTTACCTATACCAACACGAAACATTGACTACAGTAATAACTTGAATTTTCGATCAACATGATGTACAATATCAACATGTTGAGCGAATATTCCATTTCGCAGTGTATTAGCGCCTAATGTCAACATTGTGTTGCTATGCTAAAAAATCATATGAAAAACGATAAACTTAAAAAAAAATAAGAGTGAGAGAAAGAAGGGGAAGAGAAGAAAGAAGAAAAAGAAGATAATATACTTGTTCCTTTATGTTTGTCTAGTTAGATTATAATATGTTTGTCAACCATTATGTACCAACATCCAAATAAATGTATATTTATTAAAAATATCATAATAAAAAGTATTAAAATAAGTTATCATTCCTAATTAATCTATTCTCTCCCCTACACTTATGTACTTAGATTAGAATATGTTCCTAAGCTTCCACAATTTTTACAATATTTCATTCCAACATTTCCGATATGTCTTATTTTGGCCTAACCGACATTTCCACCGACACCAACATTTTGAACCTTGCTAGTTGATGCTTGGAGTGGATATAGTGACTTCAAATGATCGTTGATGATGTCAGGCCTAGAATATTGCATTGTGCAATCATAAGGGCTCTACCCAGATCGTGTGTGTAGTTTCTAGCTAGGTCAAGTGGGTTAGCCTTGGTTAAGAGGATTACAACTCTGATATCTAAAGCTTTTATGACTATTACGGACTGGTGAGAGTCCTTGAAATGCTGTCAGGACTAGTGAGAGTCCTTGTGGTAGAAGTTGGACTGGTGAGACTGTGAGAATCCTAGGTTTCTTGATGCCCGCTGATTTTGTGTAGTACAACCCTTTTTCGTGTTAGTTTGGTGTTTTTTTGGAGACTAGGTGTTTGGTGTAATTCCTAGTCACAATGTCCAAAGAGTGTCAGACCTCCAACATGTCTGGTGTTACACATGGCAATGGCAATATCATATTTGGTGATTTGTCATATTTAAGATCACTACTGTGAAATTTGATGGCAACAATTACTTGTCACGGTCTAAATCAGCCTTCATTTATATCAAGGGAAAGGATAAGGATGAGTACTTAACTAGAGACATTTAGATTCCTGCTCTTGGCAATCCCAAGTATCACAAGTGGAAGACTGAGAATGCCATGGTTATGAGTTGGCTGCTAAATTCAATAAAGGGCAGTCCCAGTGCACGAGGCTCCCGCCATTGCGGGGTGTAGGGAGAGTCAGATGTACACAGCCTTACCCCTGCAAGCAGAGAGGCTGTTTTCGTGGCTGCTAAATTCAATGAAACCTGAAATTAGTGGTCACTAGTTTCTTGACATAGCCCATCATATCTAGAGTTCCTTGTCTCAGACATTTTCTAAAGTTGACCATAGTGTTAAAGTTTATGAGTAAAGGTAGCAAATTGCTCAATTTTTACAAGGGGACCTTCCACTTTTATTCCTCACTTCAGAAGATGTGAAATGAGTTGGAACACTATACTATATATCATCCTTCCTGTGTTAAAAACTCTTACTACTTACAAGAAACATGTGGAAGAGATTCAGACATTCGAATTTTTTGCTAGTTTAAATCCTGAATATGAACAAATTTGGGTTAATATTCTTGGCATGACCCCTTACCACCATTAAATAAAGTTTATTCTCATGTTCATTGCGAAGAGAGAAAGCAGGGGTAATGAATGTGACTCCTAAAGTTGAAAAATCAACACATGCCTCTTCATCTCAACGAGGAGGCCATGGTGGCAGTGGTTCTCGTGGCTATGGAAGTCAGTTTGGTGGCACATCAGATGATCGCGATAAGCCCAAGTGTGAACATTGTGATTGAACCCGCCATACTAAGGAGCATTCTTGAGATCCCCATGGTCGTCTTCCTCAGGAGAAAGCTTGATCTTTCCAACGAGATGGTTGTGGAAGAGGTAGAGGTCGTGGTCGTGGTCGTGGTCGTTTTGAAGGACGTCCTAGTGCACACACAATTGCCTCTACATTCTCAAACATAATTCATGTTGCATCAATCAGTTCCAGGGAGAGTGGTGGTTTATCTCAGAAGGAGGTTGAGCCCTTTTGCCGTTGTGTTGTACATTTTGATGCACCTTCTGCAACTCCTACCTCTTCCCTTGCACACACAAGTACATCTGACTCAGCTTTTTCTACTTCTATTTCTTTCCCTCAAGCCTCCTAGATCAATGATTCAGAAGCATCCCATCATATGACTGGTATATCCTCACTTTTTCATTCATATTAGATTAGTTCTAGTATGGATAAAGTATGAATCGCTGATGGATCTTTTTCTTTTGTTGTTGGACATGGTGATATTCATGTCACTCTTGAGTTGTCTTTATCCTTAGTCTTACATGATCCTAATTTTACATTAAATTTATTGTCTATCAGTTGTCTCACTATATCTTTGAATTGTTGTCATCTTTTTTCTTTCTTATTGTCTTTTCAAGATTTGGTGATGAAGAAGAAGATTAGTTTGGGGCATGAGAAGGACGATCTTTACCTACTAGACCTTGGTACACTGATTGCCTCACCAGTAATAAAGGGAAACACTTCACCGAACTCTAATAACAAGCTACTACAATGGCATCACAGATTAGGCCACCCTTTTTTTTCTTTGTTGTGCCGAATATTTCCACAATTTATTTCTAGTTCTACTTTTCATTGTGAATCTTGTCACCCAGCGTTAGCGAGATCATCGTGCACTGGGTCGCCCTTTTTTTTTTATCGTTCAATTTATCCACCAAGTAATAAAAGAAGTGTTTCATTCTGATGTTTGGGGCCCTTCGCCTATTGCTTTTTTATCTAGTTTTTGTTATTTTGTCACTTTTGTGGATGATTTATCTTATGCTATTTCGGTTTAGTAATTGAAATATAAAAGTGATATTTGTGTTGCATTTAAGTCTTTTTATAATATGATTGTCACATAGTTTGATACAAAAGTTAGGATCTTCCATTTAAATCTTTGTATCGTTCAATTTATCCACTAAGTAATAAAAGAAGTGTTTCCTTTTTTTTATTATACATTCTGATGTTTAGGGCCCTTCACCTATTGCTTTTTTATCTGGTTTTCGTTATTTTGTCACTTTTGTGGATGATTTCTCTCGTGCTATTTGGGTTTAGTAATTGAAATATAAAAGTGATGTTTGTGTTGCATTTAAGTCTTTTTATAATATGATTGTCATATAATTTGATACAAAAATTAGGATCTTTCACCTTGATAATGGAGAAGAATACTTCTCGGGTAGCCTTCCTTCTTTTCTTGATGAGTCAGGTATTGTTCACCAGACTACATGTCCTAACACTCCAAAATAAAATGGAGTGGCCGAAAGGAAAAATAAGCATCTAGTTGAGAAAGCTCGAGTAATCATGTTTATTATGAATGTTCCTAAAATTTTCTGGTCTGATGTAGTACAAATGGAAGTCTATCTCATGAATAGATTGCCAAGGTGTGTTCTTGATTATAAGACTCCACAAGTTCTCTCTCCATCATCTTCTTTGTTTCCTCTTCCACTCAAAACTTTTGGGAACATTTGTTTTGTACATATTCCTAAATTTGATCGCATTAAGTTTGATCCTAACGCACTCAAATGTATCTTTTTGGGTTATGTTGCGAATCAGAAATGATATAAGTGCTATCATCTACCAACCAGGAAATGGTTTGTATCTTGGGATGTAACTCTTTCTAAATCTATTCTCTTCTTTTCTCCATCCAAGACTCCTCTTCAAGGGGAAAGTTTCGGTGAAGACTCATCTTTGTTTGTTCCTCTTCATGTTCTCGTTCCTTTAATTATTTTGATAGTGTAAGTGGAAAGGAGGAGTCTGAGTTGCAAGTGTACACCAAAAGAAAGAAACAAAATGTTCCAAGTGATGATTAGACTTCTCAAAACCCAATCCAAAAGTCTTTATGTTCCTCTTCCTATTCCTATTTCTTCTTATTACTTTGATGGTGTTAGGAAAAGGGGAGTCTGAGTTGTAGGTGTACAACCGAAGATAGAAACAAAATGTTCCAAGTGATGGTCAAGACTTCTCAAAACCCCATCCAACAATCTCCTTTGGATCCAATTCCATAAAGATGTAACATTTCTTCTTCTCCGTCTAGTGATATTGATGTTCCCATTGCACTTCGAATGGGTGTTCGGTCATGTACTCAACACCCTATATCTAATTTCGTTTCTTACCATGCATTATCTCCATCATTTCGTTATTTCTCTTTTTCCTTATCTTCTATGTTTGTACCTTACGGTGTGCAAGAGCGATCATGATCAAACTGGCGGGCTACAATGGAGGAAGAGATGAGTGCATTGGATAAGAATCACACATAGAACAAGTAGAGCTTCCTAGAGGGAAGAAACCAGTTGGATGTAGACGGGATTTCACAGTCAAGCATAAAATTGATGGCTCAGTGGATAAATACAAAGCTAGGTTGGTGGCAAAAGGGTAGACACAAACCTTTAGAATCGATTATCAGGAAACATTTGCTCGAGTAATAAAGATGAACTTTATAAGAGTTCTTATATCCTTAACTGCTAATCAAGGATGGCTACTATGTCAGTTTGACATTAAGAATGCATTCTTGCATAGAGATCTAGAAGGAGAGGTTTACTCCACCACTTGGTTTTCAATTTCCTCATGATAAAAAGGAAAAGTGTGTAAGATAAAGAAAGCCTTGTATTGGCAGAAGCAATCGCCTCGGGCATGGTTTAAGAGGTTCAAAGTTGTTATGGTAAAGATGAAACATAAGCAATGTGATCATACTTTGTTAAATGCACGGAACAAAAATTGACAGCACTAATAGTTTATTTGGATAACATAGTTGTGATAGGTAATGATGATGATGAAATTTGTCAAACTTAAAAACAAGTAAGCAAAGAAGTTTGAAATCAAAGATTTGGGCACCCTAAAATAATTTATTGGGATTGAAGTTGCCAAGTCAAAGAAGGGGATCTTTCTTTCCCAAAGAAATTATGTATTGGATTTGATAGAGGGTGGAATGACAGGATACAAGCCATGTATGTCTCCAATTGAGTAGAATCACAAACTCAAGGAAGATGGCAGTGTTCCATTGATTGATGCTGGTACATATTAGCATCTTGTTGGACGCCTCACCTATTTGTCATTAAAAAGACCTAACATTACATATGTAGTGGGTGTGATTAATCAGTTCATGCATGCCCCTACTCAGAATCATATGGAAACAGCATATAGAGTTCTTAGATGCTTGAAGGGGTGTCTGAGGAAAGGAATCTTATATCAACGACATGGGCATTACAATGTGAAATCTTATATAGATGTTGATTAGGTAAGATCCATTTCTAATCGTAAATCCACATCTGGGTATTGCACATTTGTTGGTGGAAATCTTGTTACTTGGCGAAATAAGAAACAATCTGCAATTGCTAGATCGAGTCTTGAAGCAGAATTTAGAGTTATCGCTCATGGGAAATGTGAGTTATTATGGTTGAAGATCTTACTTGCAGAGCTTGTTTTATTTGTTCTAGAACCTGAGACTATATGTGACAATAAAGCAGTTGGTGCAGCATGACAGAACAAAGCATGTAGAACTTGACAGACATTTTATCAAGGATCACATCAATGCTCTACATATCTGTACTCCATTTGTTCAAACCAAGGACCAGTTGGTTGACATTTTCACAAAGGGACTTTGTGGTGCTCAGTGGTATTACTTTCTAAGTTAGACTTATTAAACAAAATCCATAGAAGCGAATGGCAATCCCCTTCATGGTGAAGAGGTAATCTCCGATACCAAATGCACATGATTTGTTTCAGGATTCAAAAAAGCAAGTCCTTGTTGGCCATTTTTCCAATGTGAAAAACTACACACTTTTTATGTTAGAAAGTCCTAGGTAGTAGGAATCCAAGTTAGAAAGGAGTTTCTATTTTGCTTCTTTCTATTTTTTTATGTATGGGAGTCTATTAAAAGGGGTTGATCGACATGTAGTGGTTAGACATTGAATATTGAAATAAAGATTGAAGTTTTAAGGTGGTTGAACATTGGCTTGTGTCTGAGGGCTCAATGATGCTATTCTACTAACTTATCTAAAAAAAAAGATTGAAATTTTACTTCTACTCTCTCATGGTTGGAGTTGTGTAAAACATAGTTCTAAAACTCGCATCGGGATCGGCCGGGACCAATCCCAATTCTGCATGATAATCGGGTATAGCTCAAGATTGGCCGATCCAAGCTCCGGATCTCCGGATCGGCCGATCCACCCGATCCGACTCATGGATCGGCCGATCCAGTGATACAGAGCCTAAATTGGACGATCCTACTCAAGATCGACCGTAAGATCAAAATACAGTCCGTGCACAACTTTTCGTCATTTTTTCTCAGTTCCCTCTCTCATGCACCGATTTATCTCATTTTTTTTTATAAATCACATCTTACAACCTTTGTCTCTTGTTTTAAACAAGTTTTTGCGATCAAAAACTTGTTTTGTTGCGGATTTGAGTGGATTGAAGAACGAAATTTTGG
>JAOXJP010064563.1:0-15530 GCA_025762735.1 Platanus orientalis | reverse complement strand
ATCCCAAATCATGAACTGCAAAAACTTCCCTTTCAACTTTATGGTCATTTTAACATCATTTTGGGTGTTTTGAACCATAGGATCTCATTCTTTTAAAAGCTTCTTAGACTTCTTAAATTCAACAGTCTCCTTTCTCATTTAGGTGACTTTTAGAGCCCTAAACCTCAATTTCATTTTGAAGGAAGTTTTGTCATGTAAGAATGAGCATTTTGAGACAAATCTCAAAAGATTTGGTGAAGAAATGGTTGTCTTAAGGCCAAGAGACCTCTTGGGTGCTCCGGTCATCGTATCCTACAACAACTGGACATCTGGCGACCATTCACCACTTCTAGGCTTATCCTGTCAATGGTTGACTTGAGTGGGTCGTGAATGGAACTCCTCGCATTAATCATGAGTTGAGGTGCCTTCTATTTGTGTACTTCTTGCTTGGAAAGATGCTAAGCACAAATATATGATTTTTTGCCATTCGCCAGATATAAGGCGTTATGTTGCCAAAATTCACACAGTAACAAGAACATGCATGAATCGATAGTGAGGATTTACATTTGCGTACTTAGGACCTTATATACATATCCATTTCTAATTTTCTTTGATTCTTTTTGCAGAGTAATGGTACCCAGAAGAAGAAATTTGTACAATCAAGAATGTCGAGAAAATTTTTCGTCTCCCATTCGTTAGACACACAAGTGAGCATGCAGCCAAAGCCTATTAGATCCTAAGTTTATTAACCCAATTGCCGAACATGCACCAAGCCCTCTAGACTTTATAAAAATCATTTACAAGGGTTGGTGTCTCTTAGATGATCGTGCTTAAAGGGATAATTCAATGCGTGAGACCCTATTGTCGTCTATTGAAGAAGGCAAGACTCTCAAGGATTCAACCACTAGCAACCTCAAGAGTTTAATATAAAAGATCCATATGAGACAAGCCAAATGGGTAGAGAGACTCTACAGCAGTTCATCTTCTTTCATTAGCGACAAGGGAAAATAGGATGCTCTTGTCGAATATTGCCTTAATCACTACTGTACGGAGATTGATTCAGTGGGCATGGCCAAGGCATTGCGAGGTTCTATAAGTAGTTTTGACAAACACCACATCATGGTAGCAGAAGCCATTTCAAGGTGGTGTCCTAATGCTAATACCTTCTTATGTCAATGTGACGAGTTAGGGATCTCATTGTGGGAGTTCATTGGTGTGAGCCATCTACCTTTTAAAGGGAGATTAATGGAAGAATACATCATTTTCAATGCTCATTTCAAGATGCTTTCTCCCACATGCCAAAGGTTATTCTAAGTCTTCTCTGGGTTTGATGATATAAGTGTCTCATATGGGAGCTAGATTGGACGTATCTATAAAGGTCCATCAGGTAAAACTCCCAACGGCAAACCTTTGCCATTAACCAAAGACAACATTTAACGTAGTGTCGATTTGGATGGTCTTGCGTTCTTAGCTAGAGTTTACGCAACTTTCTTAAGTAGGTGGGACCTACCAAGCAATGAGGTTGAGCGGATACACCCTGAAGTGTTTATTGTCACTGTAAACCTAGCCGATGGGATTCGTGTGAATTTGGCGGTCTCTAGTCTTTGCTTTCTATACAATGAGCTATAGAGTATTATAGAGGAAGGTCTTGAAACAGGTCGGATAGGGGAGAAATTAGCGTAGCTCCCACTTCAATATTTTTGTGCATGGCTGGGCCTTCACTTCCTTTCATTTACTAAAGAGGGGGGAAGATCCTTTGTACTATTGCTTACATTAACACACTGAAGAACCGATGAGCAGAGACAGTGTTGCAACCCTCTAGTTTATTTTGCTTTACCCAAAAACTTGATCTTATCCTAAACCATTTATTCAGTAAGAAAACTCTGGTAGATGATGGATCTCTCACCCGAGATGCATGGGCTTATTTTTGCTCTCTTTGCAATGAATTTTTATCGTTGAGAAGAGATAATCATTTTTATATTGAATCCTATAATTCACATAAATTTTTCTACTTCCAAGGGCTTGTTTCTCTTCATACACCTGAGAGGATGGTGGGTAGAACGACCAGCTTAGAGAAGATCAAGGAAGCATACTTGTATTTTCTATGGTCTAGAACAAGTAACCATGTAATTATTCCTGACGAGATGGCTGAATAAGAAAATCTCCAATTCGATTACCATTATACCAAATAGTGGTATAATTTATTCTTTTTTGTAATAAGGTATAATGAGGATGAAGACAACTCCCACGTGATCTTTGATGATGGGTAAGGTACAGTAATAATGGCCGAAAAAACCCGCAATAAGACATTGGCTAAGAAGATGAAGAGCCTAGTAAACTAGAAAGAAAGGGGCTGCAAGTAGTCAGTCCCATGGTAAGAGGCCAGAGCGCATCCCCTGATAGAGTAAGGGAACCTGAATGGATACCACCTATTCATGAAGATGATTTTGAAGATATTGGCGATTACCCTTTTGAGGAGCCGCACGATGTGATTGTGCGGATGGCAGCCCAATAAGAGTAGGAGAGGAGTATCTCTTCTGTAAGAGAATTTGTATCAGGGGGTCAGACCTTAGAAGAGTAGAGGCAATTGGCTGACATATTGCCAGTAATGCAAGAACAAGGCTTGGTATGCCCTTTCAGCCATCATCCCCATGTTCCCACCAATACGAGGCTTGAGCTAGTGAGCCAAACAGGGCATGAAGCTACTTCCCCTAGACCTAGATGACTATGGAGATCATAGGAACCATCCAAGATTCAACGATATGCTTCCTAGTGATAACTATATGTTTCTACACTAATCAAGAAGGAACTCGAGGCCTTATGGAAGTTGCGGAACAACGTGCAAGACATCATTGCTACCATGAATGGATATAGCTTGGAAGGCCATTTATTGGATTTTTTTTCTTCAAAAGGTGATTGGCATCACACTTGAGCTTCAAGCCTATATTCTTATTGGCCAAGACATCTCTATGCTCACTTGCAACATGCTTTCGAGTGTTATTAAAAATATTAGGAAAGAATTGGTGGCAACAGGAAGAAGTCTACCTTTTGTGACTTCTGAATCCTTGCACGACACTATAGAGAAATATTTAGGGGAAGATAAGGCATTTCATCTTGTTGCTGAATGTTCGTTAGCAACATATCAGCTTGTACACTTTAATGGTGAGCTAGCCAATGAAGAGGAGGCAATAGAACAAGTTCATTAGGTAGTATCTGCATCACATGAAACTACAAGACAAGAACCTTATGTCCCCTTCAAAGTGAAAGGCATTATTGAAGATGATAGGCCTTCCTCTACGTCTAAGGTAGGGACCTCCATGAGCATACTTGAGACTGGTGAGTCTTCAAGTATATACGTAGAACGAGAACCATGGAATCCTCCCTCACCAATTCCTATTGAGGAACGCATCGAGGTATGAATGATTTACCTCTTTATATTATTAGTAACACTCCTCTTTTTTGTTACTAAATATTTTATGATCTTTTTACTTTACGACCATTCTAAACTTAGATTTTTGAGAAAGAAGCAATGGAATTCTCACCTTCTGAAACATAAAACCTGATCTCCAAAGAAGTCGGTCCTCAAATGACTGTGGAAAGTGATCCAATTGCCCAAGCAACAGACGAGATAGCTTTGATGACCTAGCAAGTGGAAAAACCATGCTTTATTGTCATAGTTGAGGAACAACAGGACATAGTTGAGTCGGTATTAGGCATGAATTTTGATGAGACTGGATGTGGCTCTTCTCAAGATTCTAGAGTGTTCATAGGCCTCTAGGTTCCTACTGATAATTTTCATGACGTGATTACATTTAAGATGAAAGAGTTAGTAGATTATGATGGCTTTAGGAAGGATGATTAGTGGTGGACAGACGGCTCTGGAGAAGGTGATCCATCAATTAATGAATTAGAGTTTGATGACATTGGCAGTAGTCTAATTAAGCCTGAGGAAATGATCCTAAGGACATTTGTTGTCACTAGTGAGATAGATGATCGAGCAAAGGATGCTAACAGAAAGGTTCCACTTAAGGGAAAATCCTCTGGCCTTACTGCTGATGTAGAGATGCCTGAGGCAACTCATTATCCTGGAATTGAGAAAATTCAAGACGGGGCTACCAGTGAAGTTATAGTCTGTTACTAAACAGGTTAGTGATGGTTTTATTGTGTCATCTGCTCCACCTATCATGGAAGGAAGTAATGTGGTCCATATAGGGCCATATATACAAATGACTCAAGAAGAAGTTTTAGTTCAAGAGGAGGTAGTAGTCATTATGATTCTTCCTGAATCAGATGTTAACCCTTCTATACTGTAACAAGCAGATGATGACATTCTGCAAGTGCAGTTGAACCTGAAAAAGGTATGTGCCACTTTTATTTCTTGCACATTTTACTTTATTCATCTTCATATGTTAACTCTTTCCTTGTCACCCAACCAGCTATTGAAGAAGAAATCCCTGGTAGGCAGAAATTCACTAAAGTTCCCACCATGGAACATTGTATGTTTCATTTCTTGTTATAAAGTGCATGTTATTCCTTTTTGCTAGTCCTAATGCTTTCTTTGGTTTGCCTAGATGAAATTGTAAGCACAGCCAGTGCTATCAGGCATTCATCCAAAATTGCATCAGCGTGTGTAATTTGGCGGGAAATGCTTGATTTGATGAAGACTTTAACACCTTCTGCACCTGATCTTATAAGCACTCATGACGAAGTATTGGCAGTCCTTGCTGAAGATGTAGAGGGTCATATCTGCAATGAAGGGTTTCAGTGGGGTGTAATAATGTTCTTTGAGTCCATGCTAAAGAGATCTGAGCTAGCAACTGAACTTGCAGGTATTGAGGGCAATATTGAAGCCCAAGCTAATTTGAATGTTGCAAAAGCTAAGAAGAAGGCTTTGATAGAAAACCTTGACCATATCTGTAACTCGGTAGCTAGTGTTGATGCCAAGTTGGCTAGTACTAGGGAGGAGCTACTACAGATACAAGCTCGGATTGGAAATCTTACAACTATTTGAGAAGCAAAGGAAGTGGAAGGGGCTGCCCTTGAGTCGCAAATCGTTGTGGTTTCTTCCACGGTAGACCGCCTCCATGAAGAATTTGTTACATGGGGTGATTGAGTGTGGGTTTCCCTTGCCTCAGAGGAAGACTTATGTGGACACCTTCTTGTAGCTTTCTCAAAGGAATGATGTACCCTTTTGATAGATGAAATGAAATATAATTTTTGTTATCACCATCTCATTGTCTTTCTTGCAATTTCCCTCTTTTGGTTATTTTTTTTATATATATATGGCAAGTGGCCACATATTGTATATTATTACATAAGCATTATAGAGCCTCAACATATTGAATTGACATTATAGAGTCAGTTCTAATGAATGTAATGTTGGTATTATAGGTTCTAGCATCCTAAGGTCAAGAAAATAGTTTGACATTATGACAGTCAAGTATAGATGACATTGTAAGAGTTAAGTATGATTGACATTATAAGAGTCAAATATAATTGGCATTATAAGAGTCAAGTATGGTCAACATTATAAGAGTTGAACATGGTTGGCACTATAGGGGTCAAGGGTAGTTGACATTATAAGAGTCAAATAAAGTTGGCATCATGAGGGCCATAAGTGTGTATATTGGAAACCAATTATGTGTGTCAATGTTGTTGGAACCTAAGAAGACCATTTTCATGTTTGTAACATCAGTGTGATAATACACCCTTATGGAGGATAGCGTAAGGGTGTATGCCTAAGGTGATGTTAATAATGCTCTTCTGATAGCAAAATTTAAACATCATATCAGAAGAGGTGCATTGTTTCTTGTTGTTTTGAACTCAAACCGCTGTGATAAAGTGAATGCATCACTTACCCATCCCCTTCTTATGTACCTTTTTGTGGAGAGCCACAATTACTTTTATTTATAAATAAGAAGGTTGCCTCGCCCCCTATGTTTCTTCATTAGACTACAAGGATTGTATAGGCAGGTAAATCCTCATTCAAAGCTTTGTATAGGGGAAGTCTTTAATTAGAGATACTAAACTCCCTTCTTGCCCTTTTATTTCATATGATATGGCTCCTAAGAGAAGGTCAGATAGCATTCCCAAGCAAGGCTAATCATTTGCCATGCCGACATCTTGCATGAGGCAGGACAGAGATATCCCTGCTCCTGTATGGGAGGAGGATCCCATGTTTTTGTTTGACCATGGTACGTACCTTATTCTGTACTCACATGTATTTTGTTATTTTACATGCTCAATCGTATAACTCTTTTAGGTCTGTCTTACAAACATAGTGATGGATCCTACTCCTGATGAGGTTGAGGGTGAGTAAAGGAGGCCCATAGGGAACAAAACGCACTAATTCATCGCCTGGTCTCCCTCACCCCTAAAGATGCTAATCTTCCTACCGTTCAGGAGGAAATTTTGAATACCTTATACTGCATAGAGGCATGTATATACAACTCAAAATTTAGGGGCACTGTATAGTGTATCCTAGATGCCTTGTCTGAGCTGGGTGAGGTGGGAGACATTATGACGCTAAAAGGGCCAGAAGAGGTTATTTGTTTGTGCCTTAGGGAGGAAGAAATTTGTTTGGATGACCTAATGCCTCAATAGACTTGTGTGTTGGATGAGGTCAATCGATTGTAGCAGGATGTAAATGACTTGATGGCCTAGATTGAGGCACTATAATAGGGCGATGAATTGCTTAGAAGCCCAAAAGATTTTTTGGATCATAAGACTAAGTCTATTTGTCACACCATCTCCATCGTGGATCATTGTAGATGAGATTTAATGGGTTGAGAGATCACACGATAACATGGTCTTTCTACAGAGGCTCTATATGAATTTAATGTGGCACAGTTAGATATGGACATGGTGTGCAATGCGGAGGTGCTGTCTTCGCTTCACATGAAATTGCTTGAATTTACCCATCCTGGGTTTAAGTCACCGTAGAAGCTTACAAATGCACCATAGGGCAGCCCTGGGTGCCCGTTATTGTAATCTTGCCATATTGTCTTTGTAGTGGGCCATATAAAATGACTTCTTATGTATGAACAAATTTAGTAAATTTATGTGTTTTTGTTTTATCATATCTATTCATATGCCATTTATATTTGATGTGCTCTTTAATGTCCTCTTCCCCCCACGAAAAATGTGTCATGGAGTAGCAAACGTAATCACTTCTTATGTATGAACAAATTTAAGAAATTTGTGTTTTTCTTTATCATATATGTTCATATGTCATTTATAATGTCCTCTTCCCCCCACAAGAAATGTATCGTGGAGTAGCAAACATAATGATATAGTTCTCGTGGAAAAAGTATAGAGTGTTGGTGGTGGTGGGGCTGCATTTGCCTTGTTATGGCAGTCTGCCTACATACCTTGAAACAAGATCAAGCTAAGCCGTAGTTCAATTATGGGATTTTGGGTAAATTTATCCCTTTTCTGCTCCTAGCGGTTGCCCACGAGGACTAAGATTTGCCTAATTTTTGCATCTCATTGCCATTACTAGGTTTCAATGAGATCAACAAGAATTTGATTTTGCCATAATTGGATTTTTTTACTCATAGTGCCCATACGGGTTTTCACCATGCTCTTTCTATCATGCATTGTTTATTATTTTTCACTTTTTTCCCTTAGGATCCCTTAACCTAAGACTCAATTTCGCCTAGATTTTGCATCACACAGCCATTGTTTGTTTTCAGGGAGATCAGTGATTTTTTTTAGAAGTTGCAGTTGCAGCTGAGTTGTGGAAGCTGCGATTGCCTACATACATGTTCTCAACAATATCAAATTGATGAAATTCCCTGAAGGCTAGTAGCTATCATTTAGGGATAGTACTTCTTCAGGAATCTGGTATTGGTGACTGGAAGAACTTGGTTGCCCTCAACATCTCTGAGGATATGCTTTCTCGATGGCATATAGACCATCCCATTTGGAAGAGAATTTACCTTCTTTCCTCCTAATAGGGTTAAGTGGTGATTGCATGAGCAGGATAAGTTCTCCCTTTGCAAAGGAATGAAGCTTAACCTTCTTATTGTAAGAGCATGCCATGTAGGCTTGTTAAAGTTCCAAGTTTTGATGAGCAACGAGTCTGGACTAGTCATGAGTCTCTAGTTCGGAGAGGCAAATCTTAGCGGAGTCTATGTCAATTAGGCCTTCCTATATCACAACTTGTAAGGAAGGGACCTGGATTTCTACCTGTAAAATAGCCTTTGTTCTAAACATAAGGGAGTATGGAGTCGCCTGAGTCAGGGTACGTAAGGTAGTTCAATAAGCCCAAAGTTCTTCAAAAATATATTTGTGCCAATCCTTTTAATGCCTAGATACAACTTTCTTTATGACCTTGTACAAAGTTTTGTTAAAGGCTTCTACTAAACCATTAGCCTGATGATAATATCTTAAAGAATGTTCCAAGTCGATGTTATATTTATCCATAAGCTTGTACAACTGTGAACTGACAAACGACTATCCATTATCTATGATAATATGATTAGGAACACCAAATATATATAAGATAGATTTTAACAAACCACACTATGTCAGAGGCTTTGATTTCATCTAGAGTGGCAGCCTCTACCCATTTAAAAAATTAATCTATTGTATCCAGAATGTAGTGATGCCCTTTAGCAGAGGATGGGGTGATTGGTCCCACAATATCCATTCCCCACTTAGAAAATGGCCAAGAGCATGATGTAGTATGTAACGGCTCTGTGGGTACGTGCCTATAGTCACTATGTAGTTGGCAGACATGGTAGCGTTTGCATATTTGATGCAATCTATAACCATAGTTAGACAATAATAACCTAACCTTTTTAACTGGTGTTGTAATTTAGGCCCATTCTAATGCCCCCACACACACCAGCATGTACTTCGTTCATTACTTTGCTTGCTTCGTCAGTCGACAAACATCGTAATAGGATACCGTCTAGTGACAGTCTATATAATTTGTTGCCTTACAGGGTGAACCTAGGGGTGCGCTGTTGCATCTTGACATGCTTATCAGGGTCAGCTGACTCTTTCCTATTCATGTGGTGTTGGGTGAGAGGCTTACGCTAATCATCACCGATTATCTCTAGCTCAATAGTATCATATTCTTGCTCTTTGATCTCTTGTAAATCGGTGGTGCAGATAAAAGTAGCATCCTCGTCTGCTTCCAATAGTGGGGATATGGCCCTTGCTTCTTTAATATGAATGGTTAAATAATCATCCCTTAGGTGTGTAAGGGATGTGGCCAGGCTAGCGAGTCCGTCAACCTACCCATTATGGTCTCTCTTAATATGTTGTATTTCAACCGACAGAACAATTTAGCTAAGGCCTTGGCCCTTTAGAAGTAAGGTATTAAACTTGTCTTTTTTATATGATAAAGGTCATTCATCTGTCGAATAGCAAGCTCCAAATCTCCATAAACAGTGAGCTTATCCATGAGGATTTCCAAAGCCAACTTAGGTCCTGCAATCAAAGCCTCATACTCAGTTTCATTATCTGATCATCCTTCGGTTAGAGTGAGAGAGTGCATGATGATGCCATTATTCGGAGTGACAAACATGATGTTGATTCTTGAAGACTTGTCCATATTATCTCTTGGGGCACTTGTCGGTCCTCGAGAGGCTCCATCAAACAACATTTCCCATTCTTTCTTTATGTGCACCTATATAACATCTTCATTTGGTAGATCTAATTAAATGAGAGAGACAACTAGTATAGGATGTACAGTAAGGAAATCCACGAGGGCTTGACCTTTTACTGTACGTTGCAAGATATAATGGTTTTCAAACTCGGAGAGGAGGACAGTCCATTTAGTGATACGCCCTGACATAGAAGGATGACTCATGATGTATTTCAAAGGGTCAGCTCTTGATATAAGGTGTACCATTGTAGTAAGAAAATAATGTCATAGCTTCTGTAATGCAAAAATTAAAGCCAAACAAGTCTTCTCAATGGGTAAGTAATTTAATTATGCTCTAACCATTGTTCAGCTGAGGTAATATAAGGCGAGCACCTTGCCTTCTTCATTGTGTTGGGTAAGTAATGCACTTGAAGAAGAATCCATGGCCGCAATATATAACAATAACGGCTTACCTGGAGTAGGGCTCATGAGTACTGGTGGATTCAGCAAGTATTGTTTAATGTTGTCAAAAGCATTTTAGCAAGCTTTTTCCCATACAAAAGAGACTCCTTTCATCATTAACCTTGAGAATGGTTGGCAGTGTTCGTCCATATTGGAAATGAAGTGCCTAATATATCCGACCTTGCCTTGGAGCCTTTTAAGCTCACTAATATTTCTCGAAGTGGGGATTTCAACTATGGCAATAATCTTCTTGGGATCTATCTCAATTCCCCTATGTCGTATGATAAATCCAAGGAATCGTCCAAAAGAAACTCTGAATGCACATTTTTTCGGATTCATTTTTAAATTGTAGTGTCAAAGTCTTTGGAACACTAAGTTCAAATCAGCGATGTGATCTTGTTTAAGTTTAGTTTTCACAACCAGATCATCATCGCCCTTTGGTAAGTGGTACCAGCATTTTTTAATCTGAAAAGCATGACCTTATAGCAAAATATTTTGATTAGCATTCGGAAGGCTATGGCTTCTTCATCTTTAAGAGCCATTTAGATCTGGTTGTGCCCGAAATACCCATCCATAAAAGAGAGAGCTTCATACCCCGTGGTGGCATCCACTAATAACTCAGTAAGGGGTAATGGAGAATCGTCTTTTTGAAAAGCACAATTCAGGTCCCTGTAATCGATACACACCCTGATCTGACCACTTTTCTTTTGTACAAACACGATATTGGCAAGCCATTTTGGGTATTGGACATCACGAATAAATCTAGCCTTGAACAACTTATCCACTTCCCCTTCTATTTTATTTGTGATAACATGTCTGGCCTTTCCTAGATGTTGTTTAATGGGCCATTGAGAATGATCAATAGCAAGACGATGGACTGCTACATTAGGTTCCAACCCTGGCATCTCAAAAAGTTCCATGTGAACACATCTCGATTTTCTTTAAGAAATTTGAGGTACTATGTCTATTCTTCTAGAGAAAGGTGAGCACTGATAAAGGTAGGTCGAAGATCCTTTTCAGTTCCTAAATTTACTTCAATCAAATCGTTGACCATAGCTTGGCCTCCATCTTTAAGTTTCAGAAGGGCGGGCATAAATTACCCTATAATAAAGTCTTCAGTGGACTGTGATTGCACTTTTGTGAATAAGCATTCAAAGGGGGCATCTTCCAATAATTCGACCTTGTATGTTGTTATCATATGAGAAGAAAATTTTAATTTGGTGGGTTACCGGCCTAAGCCCCTTATGTTATCTTTGTTAGGACTAGATGTTCGAATTCTTGAGTTACAACTTCCTTGCCCTTATAAGAATCCTTCAATTTCCCTTAACGGTCAAAGCTGCAACTTTTGAGCAATTTAGGAGTCAGTTTCATGTGTGGCAACAAATTGTCTAGATCCTTGAGTTCTCTCTCTAACGTGGCACCTGAATCATCTTTTAACTGAATAAGGTCTTTAGGGAGGAGAATGGTGGGGGATCGATAAAAGTCAATTTGTATCCATCATAATTGTGGGTTTGTGCCGGTAATCTATCAAATTAAAAGTTTCCTCCCCTATGATAACATTATATTGGATCAAACTATTGGAAGATGCCCACTTTGAATGCTTTTTTGTAGAAGCATAGTCACAGTCCTCTAAAAATTGTATTCTGGGGCAAGTTATGCCTGCACCTTTGAATCTTGAAGATGGAGGCCAAGCAATGGTCTATGATTTGATTGAAGTAAATTTAGGAACCGAAGAGGACCTTTAACCTACCTTTATTAGTGTGTGCCTTTCCCTAGAAGAATGAACACAGTACCTTAAATTTCTTAAATAAAATTGGGACATATTTGCCTCAAATTATTCCGAGATGCTAGGATTGGATCCTAATGTGGCAGCCCACCATCTCACTATTGATCCTTCTCAGTGGCCCATTAAACAACAACCATGCAGGGCTAGACATGATATTGCTGATAAAATAGAAGAGGAAGTGGATAAGGCTTACCAATATTATACATGTACAAAAGAAGAATGGTTAAATCAGGGTGTGTATTATTGATTACAGGGATCTCAATAGTGTATTTTCAAAAGATGATTTCCTGTTACCCCTTACTGAGTTACTAATAAATGCCACCACAAGGTATGGAGCCCTCTCTTTTATGGATGGGTATTCAGGGTACAACCAAATCCAAATGGCTCTCGAAGATGAAGAAGCACAACATGTCATATGCGAGTCGGAAGATTTTGCTGCAGGGTTATGCCTTTTGGATTAAAGAATGTTGGTGCCACTTAATAGAGGGAAATGACCTACATATTTGAGGACCTCCTACCACTACAAAAAATAATACTTTTAGTGGCGGTCAGTGGCTGCCACTAAAAATAAAAAAACTGCCACTAATACTTTTAGTGGCGGCCACCATCCTGCCACTAAAAGTAGCGTTGCTGATTCTTTTAGTGGCGACCATAGTGGCAGTTTTAGTAAGCGCCGCTAATAAATGAAGGTATTAGTGGCGGCCAATGGCTGCCGCTAATATTAAAATAGGATTATTAGTGGCAGCCACATTACTGCCACTAATTGTTTACAAAGCAATTAGGGGCGGCCATGTGGCTACCTCTAATAATCCTACTTAACTATTAGTGGCGATCACCTGACTGCCACTAAAGAATTTTTTTTTCTTCGTAAAAGTGACAGGAATCCATATCACTTTATATATTACCTGATAGTCCACAATTTATAAAAATGAAAAAGTAAAAAACAAATATATATTTAACAAAAAAACAAAACCTAAAACATGCATAAGAAAATAACAACTTATCATATTATATATCAAAATACAAACAAAGTATTCATAAAAATAATAAAACAAAATGCAATATATCGAATGGAAGTTCAAAGATCCTTCGCACGCAAGATAAGCCATCAGTCTCGACGTTGCACTGTCAAAAAAAATTATTTTATTAGTTTACTTAATAATATCAATTAAAATTTATAAAAGCTAATGAAAAATAATAATACAAATGATTGTTATACATGATTCAAGTATCTTTTTCATTTCAACCATCTGTGAATAGAGCTCTTCTATTTCCCTACTTCGGGTTGCATCTCTCTCTTCATATTCCTTACATCGGACTGCATCTCTCTCTTCATATTCCCGTATTTGATTTGCATAAGTCTCTCATTTGTTTTACCTCATTCTTCAAATCATTAACCTCTTCATCACGTGCAATCGAGGATAACCCAAAAAACACTAGTCAGACTCACACCGAAACCAAGCCCTCGTACCCGACCATGTCTCTCTAGTCCCATGACCTAAGAGTACACATCAGTTCGAGAGGTCGGATCCTGTGACCCCTCAGGCTGCGAAGCCAACAACTCCTGCATATGATGCTATAACAACATGACAATAAATTAGTATAATAAATATTTGTATTAAAGATAACTATATTGCAAACGTGTTTAATTATTTGGATCACTTTTAACACTCACAATTTTATTTGCAACTTCATTATTCATCGGCCGACCTTGCTTATTTACATGGGTTTTAATAAATATATCAGCACGGGAAGGCTCAACAGATCTCTTTTGACGCTGTAAAAAACAAATGGAAATTAAATTTGATTAAGTATACATATTACACTAAAACACACAATAGATTACAACATTTACCTCTTCGTGGCGTACTCTTGCAAAACTCTTTGTCCCTGACGTGTGGAGAAGATTTTGCTTAGACCTATTTGCTTTATTTCTTTCACTTATCCCTTGTGTGAAACTTATCCCATCTCCAATCTTAAGTTGATGTGAACAATAAGTCTTGCAGCAAAAAGAGTCCTACTTGGTATAGGTTATACTCTTTTGGAGATTTGTCTGCATTAGAGAGGTGGAGCATGAATTAAACTCGTCCATTGGTCTTCTGAGTGTTTTAGGAGTCTAGATACACCTTAGTCGCCATTTGCTGATGCCAAAAACATAAAATACAGAATTTTCAGTTCTCTACTTTCATGTGTCGTGATCAGTTCTAAAAATTTCCTGTAGCTTTTGGTAGCATGAACAAAAAACTAAAAACCCATGTTATAAGATAAAAAGACTATGTTAAAAGACCAAAAAACCCATGCTTTACGTTCATTCTACTTTCAGGATTTGGTGCATCCCTTTAATGAATACCTAAAGTCCTCCCGCATGCAAGGGGGACACATCACGTTGAAAAATGAAATTCAACTCCCCCAAAAAGTGTAAATCACGTTTTGGAAATGATGTGCCCCCTTGCATGAGGGAGGACTTTAGGTGTTTGTTATGGGATAGCACCAAATCCGTGCCACAAAATTTGTTGTGTTTTGTAGGGTAACTAATACCAAACTGCCACCTAAAGAGCCTTCATTAACATTATCCAGTGCAGATTTGGTGCACCCCCTTAAAAAATGAGCAAGGTCTTCACTGCATGAGGAGTTGACACATCAGCACTGAAAAGTGATTTACACCTTCATGTTAGATCAAATTAATGCTATTTGATGAGATGTAAATAAATAATAATTAAACTTCCCTTTTTTGGGGGTATGTGTAACGTCTCTTGCACTAACAGTCAACAGATTAATCTGTGGGCAGGAGAGGATCCCTTGGCCCTAAACCATCTTCTCTATCTTAAATCATAAGAAACAAAAATGGTAGGTCTCCAATAACAACAGATATTCTCACAACAATTCATTCTTTTTTTGTTAATTGTTTTTCTCTTGCTTTAATCAAACAAAATCTTTTCCTACCAGCTTTTTTAATTTGCAGTCAAACATCACATGGATGAAGGAGAAGCAGTGTTCCCTTTGCCTCCTAATGGATGTGAACTAAACAATTTGAATAGTTCCAAAGAACCAACAGTAGGTATGAATAATACCAATTTTAAGAAAATGGAAGGCGAAAATCAAGAGATTAATGGGCTGACACAGTGAAGAAAATGATGAAAACTGGTTGTTGGCTATTTCAAAATTTTCTTGACGGGAATTGGGAAGTTACCCATGTTCAATGAAGACATTTGTAAGTGCAGCACTGGTACACTTATTTAAGAGGGAATTTGTAATGACTGTCCACTGGATATAAAAAACCTTATACAAACCTATTTTAATTCTGAAGAAATTGAGAATCTCATTGACATCCAAATATTACTTGTTCGATACAAAGAAGAGAAAAAATGATCAGCAAAAGAAAAAAAATCAATTGTAATAAGAATTCCTGCCATTTTTTGAGATCTATCCATTATAGTTTCCTTTGAATCAGGATAGAGAGAAGATTGTTTAGGCTGGTAGTTTTTTAATTAAAAAATATTTACTTAAATCTCAACTTAAGGGTTGAAATGGTTAAGCCTTAGCGAGCAAAATTGCAGGCAGTTCTCATGGGTGTGCAAATGGGTTCTCGATGAAAAGCTACCAGTATCATTTTGTGTAGTGATACAACAACAACAACAACAACAACAACAACAAACAGCCTTATCCCAACTATTTGGGGTCAGCTACACGAATCCTGTTCTGCCA
>JAOXJP010064543.1:0-15532 GCA_025762735.1 Platanus orientalis | reverse complement strand
TTTGTGACCCTGATCCCCAACTACAACATCTCTCTACAAGACCCGCATGCATTGGACTGTCTCAAAGTCCAGGTCCAAATTACCGGAGCTCCTCAGGTCACTACGGCAGTAGCGGCCACTCTTCATTACCAGATTGCATACCGAATCCAGAACCACTCCTTTGATATCCCTGTTCCGGATTTTGTGCACAATAAAGATGCTCTCTTCCTCAAGATTGATGCCGCTGCAGTTCCCACATGCACATATGTTCCCAGACAAATGTCTACAACTGACCTCCAGGCTTTGCTCCCTGCCAAATGGTCAACTCAGTATGAAAACTTCCATGGAAGGAATGAAGCCATTACTACAGCCGAACCTACGTACATTCGTAAAGCTGATGGAGCAGTAGAAACTACCTTCCACCAAACCAAAGAACCTGAAGCAGCGGAGACTTTTCCCTCAATCTTCACAATGGAGCCCGTATCACGGCATCAAGATTGTGATTGCCTATGCGAAGACTGCCTCGAAGATGCCTACCAAGTTCAGCTTGACCTTGAGTATGAAAGAACATACATGCACAAAAGGCGGCCAAAGAAATCTCCTCAACAACTTCTCCAGGACCGCTATGAACAAGGAGACCCTGAAGTAGGCCTCCTCGGAGAACCCTCAGGAAAATTTGACTATTACGTCCTTTACCCCAGACCCACTGTGGATCCCATTTTTCCTACCCCCCAGCCTGATGATTGGGGCACCAAACCACCAAAACCACCCAAAACTCAGCCATTACCCATTCCCCACTGCACACTTCCACCATTGTTGCCCACCCCATCCCCCCTTTCATTGGAATGCTATATGTTCACTCCGGGAACTCCATCTTATACAGAACAATTTCCTCCCCTCGAGGATTTTGAACTGCCTCACCAAAATACCAAGCATACCTGGAAGATAAAAACCCCGGCAGGAAAGAATGCTGATGGATCCTCAAAGAAAATCTCCCCGGCTGAAGCAGCCCTGAACTGGCAGGCCGAAAATGCTGTCAAACAGAATGCCATGCTTACCAAGATCTTAGAAACCCAAACTAAGACCCACACAGCCGTCACTAAACAGCTAAATTCTCTCAGTGATCTCATCCAAGACTGCAAGGCCAAGATAGCTCAACTCAAGGCAGAATTATCCCACATTGCCAGAACAGTGAAAGATTGGCACCAAGCCAATGAGCTTATCAAAACAAAGGAAGCGGAGAAAAGAAGTCTCGAATCCCAGCTCCGCAGCATGGAGCATTCTCTCCAACAAGAAAGAGCTGACAAATCATCCTCTTCCTCCTTTGCCTCTAGATCCACATCTGATCTAGCACAGTCAGTATTCCAACCATTACCAAACCTACCTTACACTCCCACCTTTGGTTATCAACCTCTTGCCACCCCATCCCAAACTTCACCCTTGTTCCACCCTCCCAATTACCAAAGATTGACTCCCCCTCCCCCGTCACCCTACCAACATCTTATTGCTCCACCCTCCTTTCATCCTAAACCCTCACAAACTCACCCCCCACCTCCCCCTCCTATTCCCCCTTCCCATTCCATCCCGGATCCTGCCACAGGAGCATCTTCACATCAACCACCCAATCTCTTCCCATTAGAAACTTTCAATCCATTCACTTCTCTGTTGCAGCAATTAGCCCAACCCAACCCAAGCCTACATTCTCCTGATCCCGCTTTCCCTAACTCCCCTGAATCTGACACCTCGGATTTGGACCACCTCCTCATGATGGAAACAGAGCCCACCCCAGAACCCCAAGTCACTGAACCTATGGAAGAAGAAGCATCATCCTCTCATCCGCCACCACCAACTCCCCACCCCCCACCTGTGGATCAACATAGATTTTTCACCCTTGAGGATGTTCCTCCTTCGAAATGGAGAGCAAGGCTTCTTGAAATACTTGCATGGGCCCAAGTTCAGCTCCAAAAACCTCAGGCAACCCAACCAGAAATAATAGCCCAAATTCCACCTCGGCTTCTTGGCCGATTAAAAGAATGGTGGACCAATCTGGGTGAATACAGACAGCTGCAAGCCCTCCAAAGTATAAATGTCGAAACATTCATTACTCATTTGCACAATGAGCTTATTGGGGCCCCTTTCTACCAAGTTGACAAGCAGCGAGAAGAATATCTCCAGATGAAATGCTGCTCTTTCCATAAGTCAGACCTGGAAAAACACTATGCCGCCATGTCATCTCGGTTTTATGCAATCAACGGCGTAGATGATGCCAACTTAAAACAAGCATATCTCAACTCCATGCCGGATCCCCTGGGAAATGAAACGGCAAAAATGCTAGCCACCAAGCAACTCACAGTAGCCACTGCCTCAATTGGAGAAATTTACCAAAACAGTCTTCTTGCCTTGGAAAAATTTTGCAACACCTCCAAGTTTCTCAAACAGCTCGATTCTTTAGGCAAACGCCTAGGCACGGCCTGTTCCAACCAATTCTCCATCAAATGCAGGGATGAAAAGACATGTGACTGCCGCACCACAAAAAAGTCCCATTTCAAGCAGCACAAGCAGCACAGCTCCTCTGCTCCCCGCTGGAAATTTCTCCGCCGGAAAAAGGTCAAAGGAAAAACAACAGACAAATGTTACATTTGTAACAAGTCAGGCCATTTTGCCAAAAACTGCCCTCGCAAGTCTCGCAGTATTCATCTTTTCCAGCAGGCCCAACAGCTCACCGACTCTGAATTCTCAGACGTTGAGTCCCATTTCTCCCTCGAGGAAGCTTATTCTCCAGACTCCCTATTGGCTGTTCCGGCCTATTCCTCGGATGAAGACATTCTTTCTCTGGCCCCAGCAGAACTATTGGCACCCTCCCATCTGGTCCAACCATCCCCGACCGCACAAATAACCATCCGGCCAACTCACTTTGATAAGCCAATCCCAGTGATTGCTTACTTTGATACTGGAGCAGCGGCCACCCTCATCAACCCCCAGCTTCTCCCAGATAATCTATGGAGAAGTACCAATTTGACCTTCAGAGCAGTCAATGGTGAATTGTTCCAAATCACCAAGATCAGTAAACCCATTACCATTCAGCTCTTCCCCAACATGAAAATCACTCATTCAGTTCTGGGATGCAAACTCTCTGGCAAAGACTTACTCATTGGCTTTGATCTTCTACATCAATTACCAAATCTAAGATGGAGCAGCCATGGCCTCACCTCCCCCCCACATTTCCTCCCATGGACCCACATCCCTAAGCTCTATCACCTGTCCTATGACCCCATCACCCAAATGTTGCAAGCCGCCTGTGCCACCTCTCACTCTACATTCCTCCACAAAAACCCCCTTTGGAAAAACCCAGCTTTCTTCGTCCATCTTCCTTTTAAATTAAACGAAGACGTCAACCCCACCACCGCATCCCACAGAGGCATGGCACCTGATCTCTACCAACAGGCAATAGAAGAGCTCACCAATTTACACCAAGAAGGCATCATTGAACCCACTTCATCCCCCTGGGCATGCAAAGCATTCTATGTAAACAAAAGAGCTGAACAAGCAAGAGGCAAGCTTCGCCTCGTGGTAAATTACCAACCACTGAACCACTTCTTGGCAGATTCTAAATTTCCTCTCCCTCAAAGACACGATATGTTCCAGCATATCAAAGCCGCCCGCATTTTCTCCAAATTTGATCTCAAATCTGGCTTTTGGCAGCTTGGCCTCCACCCAGATGACAGGCCGAAAACGGGATTTTCAATCCCCAATCATCATTTTCACTGGACGGTTCTACCTTTTGGTCTCAAAACTGCTCCCTCCTTGTTTCAGCAAGCCATGGTCCGGATTTTCCAACCCATTCTCCCCCATCTCCTCATCTACATTGATGACATCCTTCTCTTCTCAACCACCCCTGAAGACCATCATCGTCTTCTCCATCACTTTGCCACCATCATCAACCATCATGGTATCATGCTCTCTCAATCAAAAATGGAAATTGGGAAAAGAGAGATTGATTTTGTTGGAACCCACCTCCACGATGGCACCTACACACTCCAACCCCATATTTCCACTGCTCTTCAACAGTTCCCGGATCACCTCACCTCTCCAAAAATGATCCAACAGTTTTTAGGCCTTGTAAATTACATGGCCGACTTTATTCCTCATATTGCTCCACCCAGAGCCCTACTCTCCCCATTGCTGTCCAAAAAACCTCCCTCATGGTCATCCAAGCACACTCAAGCAGTTCAGCTCCTGAAATCCCAATCCAAAAATCTTCCTCCTCTGCACATCCCTGGAGAAACCTCCCCCCGGATCCTCCAAACCGATGCAAGCAATCACTTTTGGGGCGCTGTTCTTTATGAAGATGATAACGGAAAGCGAAATATCTGTGGCTACAAGAGCGGACCATTTTCCCAAGCAGAAGCTCACTACCACTCCACCTTCAAAGAAATTCTTGCAGTCAAACGTGGTATTGAGAAGTTCCAGTTCCACCTCACTGGCAGGAACTTTACTGTTGAAATGGACTCCTCCACTTTTCCCCAAATGCTCCATTTCAAACAACGGTCCATTCCAAACGCCCAACTCCTCCGCTGGGCCGCCTGGTTTGCCAACTGGTCTTTCACCGTTAAACACATCAAGGGTAGCCACAATCAGCTTGCAGACCTTCTGTCTCGCAAGCCTCATCTTTTCTCTCCTCATCCTGCACCCATAGCACTTCTCTATCCCCTCACTCCCATTCCCCCCGAAGATCCATTAACTTCCATCTCTCATCTTCCCCCTGACATCCAAGCAGTTCTCATGTCCTACATTCAACCAACCCGCAGCATCCATAATTTCCATACCTTCCTAAAACTCCAACTTCGTCGTCATGGCCGCATCTTCTCCCACATCCCTCATCCTCACTTCCCTTTTCTCGCCCCCCTCACCATTCGTCGTTACTACAACCTTCCTAAAGAAGCCCTTTGCTTCCTCTGGTATCTTTTTGAAAAATATACCATTGCTTTTGTTTTTGATGTCCCTCTGGTTTCTGCCTACATCACACAAACTCTTGTCAACCCGGCCATTCCTCGTCACCTTTCACATTTCGCCACCTTCCTCCGCTGGTTTCACCCCTTATCCGTTTGGCAGTCCATTTTCACACCCATCCAAGCACAGTATGCTGTTATCACTTTCCATAATCCAACTGACTTCATTCAGGACTTCTCGGACCCTCCACCCCATCCATCTCATTCCTACTACACCCACTCACCCACCGCCCAAATCTACAACTGGGCCACCTTCCATTACATGACTCACCGCCATTTCTACCCCGACATATGGTCCTCCTTCCAAGAAGCCATGTGTATTCTCAACAACACCACCATGGATCAGATACCACCTCACATTCTGGATAACCCGACCGCCCAAGATGATACCATATCCGCTTCCCTCTTCGAAAGCCTTCTAGATTTTTTCGAGCGGACCGGTCACCTTGGCGACACCTCATCAGACGAGTCCCCCTTTACCGGCTACCCCGGTACAAGCGACTCTGACTAGACTGTCGGTCACCCACTTCATCTCGTAACTCCACAAAGCGCGCCATTGCCACCTGGCGCTCCACCACTTTCAGCTCGTGACCCCTCAGTGCGCGCCGAAAACCACGTGGCCTTCATCCATCTGCATCAGCTGCGCGCCATCCTTCTTCTGGCGCTCCATCTGTCCCATACAGAAGAAGTTATATTGTATTGTTTTTGAGTTCCGCCATGCAATTTATCTATAAATAAAGCATGCTTGTAAGAGGCAGAGGCAGACTGGGGAGTGTCCAGATCGCCTATGCTCTCAGTAGTGTTCCTAGTTCAGTTCCAGTTTATTTCAGTTTCAGTCTCTGTAGTCCTCCGACTACCGCTCCTCACTGTGGAGCTAGTCGTCTTTCTGTAAGTAACCCTTCTGGTTTTATGTTTATATACAGATTCACGCCTGTGCCAACTTCCAACCCATAGTACTTGTTGTAGCCTGAGTCTTTGGGAGTGAAACAAGCCCCTTAGGAATCGTTGAAGGGTTGCTAGAACCCTGTAGAAAACTCCCAAATCAGATCCCTATTACATAGGGTGCTGTATGTGTTCTTCCAAAAACTCAAAACAGGGCCTGTTTAACGCTTGTGTGGAGGAAACTGATTGTAGCAAATCTGATAGGGCTCTTTTGGATTGAAGTCAACACCCTTATGATCGTATGGAGGTCCCAAATAACCAGGGAGAAGCACAGCAACCAATCTTCTATGGTTAAGGAGCTGTGTTCAATCTTGTACAACCCCCAAACCTCCCCTGTTGACTCTTGGGACTGATAAATCAGGGAAGAAATTAAAATTGTGGGTCCCTTTGGAATGGGGCCCACCTCTACAGGGATCGTACAAGTGTTCCCATCTATTGGAGAGAAACCCAAAATAAAATAATAAAAAAATAATACTCCTTGGATTGTAGGTTGGTGCCAAATGTAGGGAGTTCTTCACACTGGAAGCATGCCTGGATACCCTGCTACAAAATAAATCCCAGTCAAATCTTGGTAGGCTTCTCTGATTTGAACTTCAGTCCTTGCTTTTTCTAGGGTAATGAGAATACCCTATTGTCAATGTCAATCTTTCTCTGGCAGGAAATCAATTCCCCAGGGTTGTTTCAACTCAGACCCTAGAAAATCAGAAAAGGGATTTTATTAAAAGGAAAAATCAGAAAAATAGGGAGAAGACCTTTGACCCAAGGGGAGAGGGAGTAGCCTCCACTACCATCGTTAAAGTAGGATTGATCCTAGACATGTTCTAGGGTTTTGCTACACTTCACTTGCAACCAAAGATGAAGAAGAAGAAGAACACCGTAAGCCAAAAATGTTGGATCTCAAAATTCATATCATTCATCATAAGAAATAAAAGGGGTGTGAGATAGATTTTATAGAGCTACCCACGACCAGGGTTTTGTTTGCAAAAGTTAGAAATTGCAAATAACTCCCCTCTACTACTTTCTTGACACAAATACCCCAAACTACTAATAATAATAAAAACACTCTCAAATAATTCCTACGGACTAAAATAACCTCAAAATTATGTGCCTCTCTTACAAGAGACACTAATAATATAAAAGAAAATAACAAAGTAAATAAAATAGTTTGAGATATGGCCCAATCATCATCTCGGTCATGATGTCCTTATCAACTCTCCCCTCCTGGGAAAGAGTCACCTCTGACGATAAACGGCTGCTATACTGCTATGAAACATCACTATCAATTTTCTGTAACATGCTCTTTTTGAATCAAATACTGTCAATCTTTGGCCGGTCTTTCCATTTGACGATGTATCTCTGGTAACCTCCCTGTCGAGTAGAAATGATACGATCCTCCAATGTGATCTCAATCTTCTCCTTGCAAGTAGTAACTGAGGGCAAAAGTGGCATAGGTTGAGGAGACTGAAGGACTAAGGTTTGAGTAACTGCAAAAGGCTGAGGATCGGGTATGGAATGGCTATGATAGGGTACAAGAATCTTAACAAAAAATATAAGGCTGATCTCCAAAGTAGTCAGAATATCCAAAAGACATACATTAGGTCCAATATTGTTTAGAACTTTGTAAAGTCCAGAACTCCTCACATGCAATCGAATCATAACTAAATCATCGACCTGAAAGTCGCGATGTGAACTTTGCAAATCAACTGACTGTTTATATCTCTCATTACTCATAACAATTCTATACCTGACCTCCTGGTGTAGTGAATGAAAATGCAATTCCAATGCAGATGCAAACTCAAATGGACAATAGAATGTAAACATAGATAGGAAGTCTATAGGAACCCTAGGTCTACTAAATATGACAATCTTTAACAGACTTATGCCAGTTATCCTATTAACTGAACTAATGTATGCAAATTCTATGGTAGACAGAACACTACCTCATGTCCTGAGGTTTTCATCGACTAGACATCTCAATAAAGTCGCTAAGCTCAATAAATGACCATGACTCCTAATTACCATTGCAAAACACCCATCAGTAGGTGGATGGTAATCATGTGATAATTGACCACCTAATACATCCTTCATCCTCCATTGTACTTTCTAGAAATAGCCAAAAGCTAAATCCCAAAGAGGTACTAGGGAAATGAATACCCTAGGAGTATAAACCACTTCCTCAATGAATATGTATACTTTGGGCACAATTGGTTCTCCCTCAGATAGAAGATACAACCTGGTGTTTAAAATAATGTCAGGCTCAGGCTCAGGCTCAGGCTCAATAAATCCAATCATTGTAATCGTCATGGGTACACTCACCTGGAACTCCTGAACCTTCTAGACTACATGAATCTCCTGCTCAGTATTAGGGTAAGGGTCAGGCACAATAGAATTAGGCACGCAAGCCTTTACAGGTGTACCATGGTCAAGGTCAGGTACAATAAAACTAGATACTAAGGTCTTTATGATCCACTCTTCTGAACTCCCTGAACTTCATGGTCAAACTCCTGAAAGTTTGACTCATCATCACTCGGAGCCTCGAGAGGATCAACAATCTCATCGACGTCATCCTCATCATCACCACGTACCTCCATCACAAGAGGGTCATATGACTCATTAGCTCTCACTCCATCTAATGGATGATCCTCCTGTGACTCAGCTTGGTGTACAGTGTCTGGTAGAAGCAAAGACTGCTTCAGCTGATGAGGATACTGTTCAAGAGTTGGGTCAGGTCTAGAGGTGTTAGGACCTGGTGTGGATGGTTGTCCACTAATAGGGCGCCTCAAATAAATCTCCATGTCCTGGGCTATCTGGTAGACCTGCTCTAGTGTGGTAATGTAGTAGGGTATGAGCTCCTTTTGAATTTCAGGTCGCTCCTTTTGAATTTCAGGCCTAAGTCCTTCTTTGAATCTAGTGATCGTCATATCAGACCTCTCACGGACCCCACATCTCAATCTAATATCGTCAAACTGTGTGATATAGTCCGTTGCACTATATGAACCCTGGTGGACTGCGTCATACTGCTCAAGAAGTCAAGTCTAAGAATAACGTGGAACATACCTCTCTCTGAGCTTACTCCACATGTTTACCCAATTAGTAATGGGTCTCTCATATTGCCAATAAATCTCTTGCTCAACCCACTCCTAGTAGGATTGAGCTGACCCAACTAGTTTTGTCTTGGCAAACTTGACTTGCCTGTAAGAAGAGATATCATACTAGTCAAAGTATGCTATGTGTTATGTAAGTGATTTGTGCAGAAAGCCCTTGATGGTTAGGGTAATGTGAAGTTTCATAGTTGGAACCTAAGAAAGTGAGTTGTGCTTTGAAGAAAGACATGTGCATAAGTTTCATTGAGAAAATCTTTATGAATTAAAGTGTGAAGGTCTTAATGACCATATGAAAGTGATATAAAGTATGTGATGCGAAGAATCTTTCCAACAGGTTTATATGTGAGCTCATGAAATTGATGTGAAGTACGTAATGTGAAACACATGCCCAACAAGTTTATATGTGGGTTTATGTTAGTGATGTGAAAACCAACCCAATAGGTTTATATGTCAGTTTGTGTATGTGAGATGTGATGTGATTGTATTAATACCCAAAAAGGTTTAAAGAATGAATACCCATGTGTTTGTGATAACTTGCCTACAGGTAGGTATGTGGGCTTGTGATAACTTGTCTACGGGTTCGTATGTGGGCTTTTGATAACCTATCTATAGGTTGGTATGTGGGTTTGTGATGATACTATGTAGTAGAAATTTGATAATCTAAGTTATATGTGTGGAAGATAAGAACCCAAGATGGGCTAAGTGATAAGTTCTATTTGTGAAACTTTATAGATCTTAAGTGTGAAAGATCTTTTAAAGATTTCACATGAAAAGAAAGTTATAATGATTATAAGCATATGAGTGAAGAAGAAGAAAACTTAGAAATTAGGAAAAGTAAGGAAAGTATGTGAACCTTAGGTATAGACTAAGGCTTGTGTGTAATAATGTGTTTGTATGAAGTAAAAGATAAGTTATGTTTGTTCTGTAAGCATCTACATATGAAAGTTTTGATTTTAGTAAACGAATGTACGTTTTGTTTTCAGTCAAGTATATTTTAAGAAAAGTGTTTTGAAAAGAAAAAGTTATACAAAAATTCATGCTAAGTCTTGGCTATAATTCCGATATGTTTTGTATTGTTATTTGCGAGCCATGGATTGACCCATGTGTATTATTTTTTAGATTGATATGTTTTATAGGTGTTGTCTAATAGAGGCAAAGAAAATATGATATGTGATGAGGAGCTTTCATTGGAGGATTTAGTTTATATTTTGTATTTAGACTTTATTTTAGATTTAATTCTTAATTAGTAGTGTTTATTTCAGTTTCAGTTTTTATGTGGACCCCTATGAGGGGGATGTTAATTTATTTTAAGTTTATGAACCCATGAGTTTGAATTTTATTTAGTCTTATGGATCATAAGTTTATTTTTATCATGACTTATAGAAAATTAATATTTAAAAGATTGTGGATTTGAATATAAAGAAGGTTTATATTTCCTTCCATTATACCAATGAGAGATAGATATGTGACTCCAATGTAATAACCATATGAGAAAAACTTCTACAAAGTGTTTATAAGGCTTTTTAATAATATATTCCACTACGAAGGGTCTTGAATATGTATAAGTAAGATGAATGTGAAGTAAATTAACACTCTGAGGTATCGTCAAGGGATGAGATTTTGGGGTGTTACATTATGAATTTTCCTTTTCTTCTTATCATATTATTGATGTATGTATATTCCATGGGGATTTGGGTAGTGCTAGGAGTCTTGTAAGTGTCCTATGATTTCACAAGTTCAACACATGAAACCAAGAAGGACTAAAGATCCAAGGAAGACAACGGGAAAGTGGCACACCATGGAAGGTATATCACTGTATGCATATCATTTTGTGTGCTTTAAAATGAACCTAGACATGGTTTAGGCCCCTTTTGAATACCCAAATGAAGATACCCAAGGACAACCCCAAGTTTAGTATAAAAAAATACAGATTTTGGTAGTTGAAACTAATTGCGGATTCCACAATCGGTTTTGCATTTGAGTTTTATCTTAGTTTGTAGTTTTCAAGCTCAAAATCGATAGCCCTAAATTGATTTCGATATAAGTTTTGAGAAAAATTCTCGAAACCCAAATCGGTTTTAAAACTCTAAATCAATTTGGAGTTTATTACACAACCGAAATCGATTGGGCATTCCGAAATTGATTTGGAGCCCAAATTGTTCAAAATCCCCAATTGGTTTGGAGGGCATTTTTGGAAAATAAATTTAATACGAAATCCAAGGAGAGATTTTCAAAATTTGAACTCTATTTTTCATATCCAAAGGTCTAAAATGCTCCTCCTTATAAAATATGCCTATCTTAAGGCCATGGGTGTTCCTCCCTACCATAAAAGGGAACTAGTTCCCTTTAGGATAAGTAATCTCCAATACTCTAAGTTTTCTTTGAGAGAGCTAAAATACATACTATTTTAAGAGCCTTCTCCACTATGCAAACCTCCATTACCTAAAAATTTTAAGCGAGTAGCTAGCATTCTACACTATATTTTATCATTTTTTCTCTCCTATTGAGCACTACTATTATTATTGAGGAGAGGTTGTAGGGAAGACTTTCCCAAGAGGAAACTCAGTTTTGGCTGAACTCAAGGAGCACTAGAGTCAAGTACTTGGAGTTTGTGGGTAGCTAAGGCAAACTAGTTCAACAAGGAGCACCTCATTATTGAGAAATTTGCAACATCAACCATATTGTGATAATATTTTCTCATCCTTGCATTCATTTTCATTTATATTCATTCTTACTATTGCTTTGCTTCCGCCAGAGACACCGAAAGCTTGACTACCTCCGTCGGAGACATCGAGAATAGTACACACTTGTCGGAGATACTAAGTGTTGTTGTTTAACTTGCTTTTGAGCAAGTAGTTAGGTTTGTATATTTACCTAAGTTGTAATAGTACCTAAATTAAATATACCTAAGCTCGGTTGTGAGCTTTAGAAAAGTGGATGTAGGCCCGAGTGTCGAACTACTATAAATCTTATTTTGTAATTGTGTTATGTGATTGCTTATCTCTTCATTTTTATATTCTTTACTACTCTTGCTTAGCACATATTTGATATTATACTTAAGTAGCCACATTGAAGCACACACACATATTTGAGAAAATTTAAAAAGGGATGAATAACAACTACAAGATAAATTAAAAATGGGTAAATTAATTGAGAAATCCTATTCACCCCTTTAGGATTACTTTAGAGCTATTTCAATTGGTATCGGAGACTAGGTTACTCACATAAGGCTTAACATCCCGAGTAAGATCCTAGTTACAAATCCTAGATGGCTAGAGAAGAGAGTGACATGTTTATTAGCACCTCTCAATTTTTTAATGGAACTGACTATGTATATTGAAAATCTCAGATAGAGATATTCTTAAATGTCTATGACCCTAGGTTATGGAGTATGATTGTCGATGGCTATACACAGCCCGATAAACCTAGGAGTGAGTGGACCCCCGCTGAGGTGGATGCTCACAAGTTCAATTTTAGGGCATTGAATGCCATAGCTAATGGTCTAGCCCCGGATGAGTTTAGGAGGATAGCTGATCTCAAGATGGGAAAGGAATCATAGAAGTTTCTCTCGGTTAGCCATGAGGGTACAAGTGCTATAAAGTTGTCTAAGCTTCAAATGTACACAATACAACTTGAAGCTCTTAGAATGGAGGAGGATGAGAAAATCTCCCAATTCAATGCCAAGTTATCAAACATGGTGACCATCATGAGGAGTCTATAGGTGAGGACATTCTCGAGTCCAAGTGGTTAGAAAAGTACTTAGGTCCTTTTCAAAAAGGTTTAAGCTTAAGGTCACCGCTATAGAGGAAAACAAAGACCTATAAATAATGAAGTTAGAGGAGTTGATTGGATCACTTCAAACATTTGAAGCGGACATAAAGGAACCTTCCAAGAAGAAGGGCATTGCCCTTTAGGTAGAAGAGCCATCCGAATCAAATGAAGATTCAGATGATGACTTGACCCTTGTTGTCAAAAGGTTCAAGAAGTTCTTTAGGAGAAATACCAAGAATTACTCTAAGAACAAGCAAATGAGAAAATTCTACCTAGTTACAAAAAGGACTTCTTTGAGGAACCACCCGTTTGCTATGAATGCAAAGGTAGGGGCACATTGTAGAGGATTGTGGCAATAAGAAAAATAAGTATAAGGCAAAGGGCAGGGCCATGGTGGCCACATGGGATGATGAGTTTGAGACTTTGAAACATGAGTCCTAAAGTAGTGAGGAAGCTCCCTCATAAGAGATCAATGATTTTATGGCCTTTAGTACTCCCATGAATTCACTTTTGGAGTCTAGTGACTCAAGTGAAGATGAGGGAGATTATGAAGAAGATGAGACCTATGATGCATAAGAGGCATTTGATGACCTTTTTGTGCAAAGTGTTGAGTTGGGAAAGAAAAATAAATAATTCAAAAGGGAAATCATTGAGTTAATTGAAAAGTCAAAATCCCTTGAAGACACTATCTCCGCTTTAAGACAAGAGTTATTCGGAAAGTGAAAAAGAGAAGGATTTTTTCAAAGAAAATTACTTACTCCTATGTGGAAAGGAAGAGATGAGCCTAAACATAGTAGACCTAGAGAAGAATCTCAATGACTAGATTATTTCTAAGCCTAAAAAAGATAATAGGAAGCATGAGAAGAGAAGACTCCTTTAGGACAATAAAAAATTGTCCACCAAGGTTCTTGAGCTTGAGAAAAAGCTCAAAAATCTTGAGGAAGAAAATGATGAGTTCCATAGTGATGACTCACTCATCCAGGAGTTAGAAAACCAAGTCAAAACACTAAATTGGAGGAACAAAGCTGTCAACTTGATTTATGCTTAACTCACAATGAAGTCCCTTCAGTACTTCAGACAAATCAAGGAACTTGAAGAAGATAAAAGGAAGAACATCTCAATGCTTTCCCAAGAAAATGAGAAGTTTGAGAAGATGCTCAAAATGAGCAAAAAATATGAAGATATGATTGGACTTGGTTATTCCGAAGCCATTGCTTCTTCCTCAACTCAAAAGTTTAAGAATGGCTTTGTCAAAGTCAAAGAATCTACTCAACCACCTCCACAGCCTTCTTATAAGGTAAAAGAAAAAGTGAAGCCACAAAGACCTTTCAAAAGGTTAAACATGATTGAGAAGAAGACATCTACCTCACTTAAGAGTAAAGCACTTATGAGACAAGGTAGAGATTGAGAGAGATACATGCAACCCCAATTAAGATCCTATGCACAAGTGGTTGAGAGTAAACCTCAAAACAACCAAGCATCTTCCTCTAAAGGAGCTCAAGGAATGAACAAACCGTATTCTTATGTCAAGAAGATATCAGACAAATTTTAAACAAACAAGGCTTCCATGTATGGAGGAGTTTAAGGGAATGCCTCCACTTCTATGAAGACTAAGGTACTACCTAGTCAATATAGAAATTCTAGAAGAGCCTATCAATCCTTTCATAATGAACAATCTAGAAGGAAAACAACACAATCTCATGTACCCAAAAGGCCTACATTCTATTGCTACTATTGTAGCTTAGAATGGCACATCAAGGTGAATTGTAAGAAAATGACAAATGACATGAAATCCCATCGAATGCAAACAAAGAAAATACCAAATGGGAAGAATGTCAAGAAGAGAAACAATTTTAAAAATATTAAAAATAGAAATCTTCAAAGAAAGAAAGACCTAGCCTAACAAAGTATCAAACAACAAGTCTCTCAACCTCCCAAGGTTAAGAGAGTTTGGGTAAGGAAGGATGACCCAAAGTATTTGGTCATCCACACTGCATTAAGAGCTGGAAGCTCATCAAGGTGGTACCTTGATAGTGGGTGTTCTAGGAATGTGTCTAGTGAGAGAGAGCTATTCACCAAGCTAGAGCTCTCAAGGTGGATATGTCACTTTTGGTGATGGAAACACTGCCAAAATCCTTGGGGTAGGAACCATTGAAGCCCCCGGCATTCCATAACTCACCGAGACACTTTATGTGTAAGGTCTTAAGCATAACTTGATTAGCATCAGTCAAATATAAGATAAAGGTTATAAAGTGCAATTTGGCAAAGATGGATGTGTGATCAAGGATCATGAAGATTACAACATCCTAGCCAAAGGAGTAAGGACAAGTGATAATTGCTATGTCATTGACCTAAATTCTCAACAAAGGAACACTTGTCTTTTGACCCATGTCAGCACCCAAATTTTGACTCAGGTCATGTGATAGCATAAAGACAGCATAACAACACCTAAGCATTAGGACTCTTAACACTCTTGGTTTAGGAAGAACAAATTGGGACTCTAGGAGGTTAGGCCTTCTCAGAGAAGTCTTTCCAGATACTCTAGTCATAATGGACCAGTCAAAACACCTTATTACAACCTAAAATGCACCATTTCAAGGCAAATCCTAATCTCTCACAAAAGCATCAACAGGACTTTGAGGGTCCACATTTAAGAACTAGCTCATGTTGTTTGTAATTTTTCCAACCTTTATAAGTCTTTCATTAGTAAAGCATCACAAGTGGGAA